>JAGDQP010000276.1:83148-105179 GCA_022664845.1 Lepisma saccharinum
TATATATATATATATATATATATATATATATATATATACATGCTTTAACAGTAACAAAAAAAGCAACAGTACTACGTTTATACAAATGTTATACTACGATTGAGCCCTTGCCGACTCCTTTCCCACTTCGTTTCCTCTATCGCTATCTGAGTCAAACATACATAAAGCTATAAATACAATTCAATTCACTTCTAATGTTTAGTTTTTGAACATATCAATCTACAATAAGTCATACAGGAACAAATAATACATCAATTTACCTAGGTTTCTCTTCCTTTCCGTAGGTAAAAATATTACCTTCTAAAGAGAATTGTTGATATATATTTTAGAAAATCTGGCATTACTTTCATATGTCTCAAATTTCGCGAGAAACATACTTTCATCTTAACTCATGGGTAGACTGAATCAAGGACAAGGACCCTCGACCTTAGTGGACCCTGTCAATGAAATTTATGAAGAACAAATCAAGAACAAAGTAAGTAGTATTTCATTATTTGTAGATCATTTTTTAAATAAGCAGACTACAAGTGTTAAAATTCATTACTTTGATCTTAATTTACTTTTGAAGGAAGCGGACTACGATAAAAATTTAGAATCAGAATTCAGACACTATGTAGAGATTCCCCTGATCGTAGGATTATTAATAATAAACTGTATATATAAATTCAATATATGTCAGTATTTTAATAGGTTTCTGCCGCCAAGCCTCTATAAATATGAAATGGCTGTAATTTCGGCAGAACATGAACATTTTGGGTGAAATCCCCTGCGTGTACCCATTTTGCTACGGATCTGCTGGCTCGTTACTAAATATTATTTCGATGTTATTTCACGACTAATGAAACATTTTCAAAATGCGTTAGATATGTTCTTTACATGTGATTACGATTATAAATAGTTGAACACGTGTTTTGATTGTCTGCTCACTATAAGGGCTGATTTTCATGAACGCTTACGTTGCTTCCTGTGCTTGCGAGAAGGGTGAGTAGCCAATTGAAACACGTGTTTTATTACGTGTTCTACATGTAACACATACTTCAACCTTACTTTTATAACAATTTTTTCCCGGGAAGTATATGAGCGGCAAGAGATTAAAAATACTGAATAACACTGCTTAATGCTGATCTGAGAAGAAAATTATTCACTGTTCTTAAGAAAGTTGTTTACAAGCAATGGTTGCATTGCCATTTAAAACATTCAATACATGTATATTGCGTTTGTGTACTGTGAAGTGTAAATACAGCCGTGTGTTTGATTGGCATGAAATATCATTGAATGGATTTGTAAATTTGATGATTTGTAATTCTGACTTCAGCAGTGTTTGTTTAAGATCGTAACTAGAGTATGTAGCCATTCCACGTAGTGTACAAAGGAATAATAATAATAAAATTAAAAAAAATATTTTAAGATGCCTTCGGAATTATCAAAAGAAAATTTTAGTAGTGCTTGTCGTTTATGCATACGAATGGATGGACAGAGAAAAAGCGTCTATGAAGGGCAAGAATGCAATCTTGCAACAAAAATAGTTGATTGCCTAAGTATTACGGTACGTTTGTGCTATTCATATGGGAAAATTGTTCTTAGAATGAAACTTAGGTTATGTGTACTTTAGGTCCCCCAGAGCAAATTTACAGGAGAAAGGGTCTTAATTGCTCTTTAGGTCAGTGATGATTTTATTTAAATTTATTTTAAGGCAATTATGGCTCAGGCCGTATGGATGATGATGGGATGAATTGGTGGAATGAAGAAAGTGGGAGGAAACGGGAGTACCCCGAGAAAACCCACGCACACGGTGTTTGCCCACCACAAAGCCCACATGGCATGAGCAGGGATCGATCCGGCGACCCCTAGGACCAGAGGTGAGCGCTTTGTCAACTTAGCCACCGTGGAGGTCTAGTAGATCGACATAGAGAAACACGGCGGTATGCGGAGGAATGCTGACGGCATTCTAAAAAAAATCTTGGACAAATTGTCGAGCCAGCCAAAACGGGTTAGAGTAAGTCAGGTTAAGTCCTTCCACTTTTGCCAGGGCTCTAGAAAACGTCCCACCTCCAGGTTCCAAGAGGCCAATTGAGTGAAGTGCTTAGTTGAAGTATTTGCCACGAAAGTGTAACTTATTGCAGCTATAATGTTGCAATTAAGTTAAAACTCTTAGGCTGCTATTATCCATAGGCAAGTAGTCGACGAGCTAGTTTTATGCACTTGCAACTAGTCGCGCAACCAGTTGATCAACTGCGTGAAAACAGAAGAAACAATAATAATAAAGATGGTTTATAATAATTATTTTTTATTTTAGTTCACTTTGATTGAGAAGTGCATTATTTAATGTCTACTATTTAGCTGCCAAATTTGAAGCAAATCGGTGGGGGACATCTTGCGAATGTTCCTTGTAAGAATAGTTTATGACAAATAAAAAGTTTAAATTTCATGGAGATATCCTTTTTCAATATAACCGACTGTTGACTACCAATCTTACTGTATAATTTGTGATTACTTACCCAAGATGTTCTTTTCATATATTGGCTTATTGTCAAAATCCGAAATAACGTTTCTCAAAATTTTGTTTCAGCCTAACCTGCTATCGCAAATTGCAGGGTTTTTTTTTTCCACTTCACAAATGAAGTCCTCTGGATTAACTTTATTTTCTATTAAATTAGTGTATTCCTTCAAGTTTGAAGCTTCTGTGCGCACAGTCTGGGCAACGTCTTCATTGACTATATAGTTTCTTCTATTTCATGAACAGTGGCCATTGTCATAAGCGAAAGAAAACCCTGACTACGTAAGACACAATTCACATTATAAATGAGAGAAAACTGATTGTCCATACTTGTGCTGAGCATGCGCACTCAGTCAGTTTATCAACTAGTCTCTTGCTGCTAATAGGCTCCATATACTACAATGCCCCGTTGGTCTCCTATGCGACTAGTTGTCTGGCTAGGAGACAAGTTTTCTTGACTCGACAAGAGACTAGTTGCCTACGGCTAATAGCTCCCATTTCATTCAATGGACCGCGACCGGTCATGTAGGCTAATAAAATTACGAATGGTGATCGTAAGAAGGGCAGGGCATGAGATAGAGCTTAAAACCTCCTGGCCCTCTAGCACCGTAACTCGTACTAGATATATTTGGGCAATGTAATCTTTTGGCATTATATTATAATCAATGTTACCTTTCAATCGATGTACAACATGTGAGTGAGTTGTGTCACTTTCTTACTTCTGCTTGTTAATATACAAATACTTGGCACCGAACACAAGTTACTATGCTAAACGGCATAGTAGTAATAATAATAATAGCAATGATGATAGAAAAAAAAAAGTAGTAGTACACTTAATCTTCGTTTCCATCCCGCTCATACGCAATATCAACAACCACCTACAATAAAAAAAATCAGCTGATATGAACTCAAGAAATTGTGCAAGGTAATGAAAATTGTCAAAATCGGGCCCATTAATTTCGACCAAAGGAATGGCACCAAAATCAACTAACATCAATTGGAAGCACTAGTAAGAGCATGAGTAAAACAAAATACCGAACAAAAGTTCGCAGTTTTAGACACCGATCATGTAGCAAAAAAAAAAAAAAAAAACTTAGGTAAGCATCTTCACTGTACTTTACACTGTCCATTTTCTCTGTTGAATTTGGATTTTTTTTATGGCCTTTAGGCACCTCAAGCTGGGATGGATGTTGGAAGGTAGTCGGCATTTGTCTGCTGTGATTGAGGAAAATCCTGAGTCAGGATGGGCGACCGCCGGGACTGTTCCCGGGGTTTTCCGATTGGTAAGCCAATAATCTACCAACTGAACTACTACAGCTTGGTAACAAATAACCATAAGTGTGGTGGAGCCATGCTTATGCTGGTTTCGTAATTGGGGAGGGGACATTCTGACCAGATTTCCCAGGCTTTTCTTCAGTCACAAGCGGGGAATGGTGGGATGGTACCTTGAATGGGACGCGCCTCCCATTAGGAGGTCCAGGGGTCAAGAGTAAGGTCTAACGTCTTGCCTATAAGTCCAATTAGTTTACTTAATCGTATTAGGCGAATAATATGATTAGGTGCTAACTACCACATCTCTGTTTTGGTGCAGATAGCTACACACCTTACAACAGCCCTGAGTTGCCACACACAATGAATTTTATCATCCACGCAAAAAAAATTTCATAACAACAATAAAGGCATACCTCGACCTCCAGGTAGTTTTTATAAGCCACACAATGCAGAGAAACAATTGCAAATTTAAAAAAAAAAAAATGACACGTAAATTTACGAAGCTCAGAACGGAGTAGCTGACCTAATATATTGTTACTCCTACAACGTTTAGATTTATGATTAAAACATTTCTAATCACATGCAGCATGAATAAGGTTTCTGGTCTTGTTCATGTTTTTCAAAGAATGTATTGACAGTAATAATGTTAAAAAAAGGCGAGAGTTACCGGGTTCAAGTTTAAATTCATATTTATAAGCGATGTGAGCTACTGTCAGGATGTACAAAGATTAGGTAATGCACTGTTGGTGGCGTAGCATGAATTTATCAAGTTAATGCATTATTTTAACTGGTCTATCGTTAATCAATATAGTCTGGTATATAATTCAATGTAGTTTTACAAAATGTTGCTTTTTTTTAATGTTAAGAAAGATCCGAAGGAGAGAAATATTCAACTTGTACATAATAAATGTGTTCCAAATTATTTGGAAAGCATACTGATACACTTATAATTAAAATATGGGACTGTGTCGTGTAAATCATTAAATTCTCTCAAATGTATTTTGGCTACCAATAATAATACTAGTAGTTAATTTTATGTTTTCTTTAATTCTCAGAAAACCTCTCATGTTATTTCTCCAGAAGTTAGTAATTAAATGTGTTCCCGTGAAAAGGAGAGACGAAACAAATCATTATTTATCCATTTCAGTCGACATTTTGAAGCCCAAAGTTTTCCAACCAAAAAAGCATTTTTTTCCAAGTCCTTTGCTTATCTAAACCTGACTTTAACTAACCCGTCATCGCTTGCCTGGCAAAACAGTATACATTGCGAGAACTTAATTTCGTTATGCACTTTGTGAGATATGAAAAGTGGAGGGATCTTGCCTGATTTTAACTAACCAGTCTTCACTCGCTACCGCCCTGTTGCAAAAGACTATTTTCACTTTGCGAGAGCTAAATTTCTAGAAACGTCTAACACCATGTCACAAACAGTATTTCTTCGACCTAGATAATCCAATCCAATAATATAATATAATTAACAAGCCAGGTGGTTAAGAAAAGCTATAAAATCTTCAAAAAATACAAGTAGTATAAAATCAGTGTTTTACAACAAACCTTGAAAACAAATCAACATCAGATAAATTAACACACGTTTAGGAAGATTATATAAAAGTCTACCACGGACCACAAAACATTGAATTATTGTCATCAGTATCTGGAAAACGGACTACATACATCATCTCTAAGAAGTGGAAATCGTCAACATTAGGTAGTAATACTGATGATAATCATTGAACCAGGCCAGTATTCTAGAACCTACGCATTTTTCTTTCATTATACACAATGCACATTGGCCTTAACACACACACCATGTGTTCGGCCTGAAGGTAATAGCTGCTAAATAGTCCGACGTACTTTTCCCTGTTACTTTTGTTTTATGCTTCCATAACTCGCAACTTTGTTGTACTCTGCGTTTCAACACACGTTGCAAACGTTACATTTTTCCTGTAAGTTTTACATTTGTGGGGGGGGGGGGGGGACCAAAAGTACAGCTAACCTCCAAAATGGGTTACGCAAATCCATTTGTCATTATTATTTACGCACTGTAATTGATTAACAGACAGGGACGTGCGCAACCCCCCGCCCCGAAGTTCAGGGTAAAATTAGTTTTTTTTTTTCATATTTTATTTTACGTATATTTTACACCCACACTAAACTCGGACCCCCCCCCCACCTCCCGAACCAATTTCGAGGTATATGCCTGGAACATATACAAGTATGACAGCATGCGGCAGAACATTACTGGCGTCACTTTATATTCTAAATGTCTCGTATTTTGCTACTAAAATCACATACACGTCTTGTCCGCGGTGACAGGTTAGTTCAGGGTAGGTTATTTTTCGCATTATACGCGACAGGCCTGTCTGACATTTAACACTCACTCCAGCGAAGATGCGGCAAAGTAGCCCAACGTACTATTCTCTCTCTCACTGTCATTTCACATTTCATGACTTGCAAATTTGTTAGATTTTGCGTTTCAACACTTCCAAACACATTGGAAATATTTCTCATGTAAATTTTACATTTTTTCACTTGACCTAAACAGTACTTAACCCGAGAAGTGTAATATGTCCATCATGCGCAAAAGTGTTAAATAGCAAAACATGACAAAGTTTGGAGCCATAAAAGTGTGAATTGAGAGTGAAAGAGCGGAAAGTACTATTTAACAGCTTCAGTCCGAAGACGTGATGTGTGTGGTAATGGGGATGTGCAAAGTTATCTTTGCATCTGGTGCCAAAATTCGTAGCTAGCCATTACTAATAGGTAATTAGGAAGTACGTAGATGTGTAATGTTAATGATAAGTAAGTAATGATACGAGCGTATGTGTACATTTGTAGAAATTATTTGTCCAAAATATCTTAAAGAAATTTTCTAGAGTCGTTTAAATTTCTTTTTCTTTCCTTTTTAGATAACGGAAGAGGACCCATTTCCGAAACATGTTTGTAGTATGTGTGCATCGTTTGTGGAATCATTTTATGTTTTCCGTTTAAAATGCCAAGAAGCTAATTGTGTTCTAGTGGATTTCGCTAAGTGTCACTACAACTACAAAGTTGAGAAGAAATATGTGAGTAGATTTCCCTCTGTTTAGAAGAGTTTCATTTCATGTTGATTTGTTCGTAGTATTACTTCATTGAGGTTGAGTTTTGATTTTTGTCCTACTCAATCACTCAGCTTCTAACCACTTAAAAGCTTTTTCTGACGTGGGATCTGAACCATGTTGAGTTTGAATCCAAGATAGATTGCAAATGTACAGAGTGACATGTGATTTCACTCGTGATCAAGGCGGTCACCGCACCATCACCACAGTGTTGTCTCCACGGTAGCTAGATTAGATATTGAAGGTCGATGTAAGCTATTGGAAACAATCGGTGAAGGGACCAACGAACTCCTCGTTTATAGAACTAACGCGCCAACGTCATTGACATTTTCTAAGGCTATTAGAACTGAAGGGTAGACCAAAATTAAAGAAAAAGACTGAATCCGTAACGCAAGTCTTGTTGTACACAACCAGAATTTAGGAGATTGGTAAAGTCTTAAAATGAAGGCTGCCTCACGAACGTTAAACAAGTTCAGTGACGTCACTGAAGGATAATAATCCAAATAAGTTGAAATCTATGGCGTCATGTGTGATGCAACCTCTTTTGTAAACATTGCTACGATATTAGCCTTTCCGGAAGTTCAGCCATTTTTTTCTCCAGAAGACACAGCGATATGTACCGTATGAATACAGTGATGAATGGAAATTATGCGTGTGAATGGCTAACGGTTCAGCTCTCCCTTCCTCGATTTGCGTTCCTTGCTTGCCTATACCTTCAAGTTTCTCAGGGTCACAACGGGAAAAGGACATACAGAATAACATTCTCTCAGCAACCGTGTATGAATCAATGCAGCACACTAGCAGCGGAAGTAACTTTATCAACAAATGTCGTTTCTAACGAAGGACATTCCAAACTACTACCTTCAGAGTCACGGACCTCAAGGTAAAGTCCGTTCGCTTAAATCGTGAGAACTTGAGATAAGATTACAAAGAAACGAGTTTCTTATCTTCTGAAATACAAGACATCTGGTGAAATACAGGATTATATTCTCCTTATAGGTCTCCGAATTTCACGTTTTCAGCGTATGGACTTTATCTTCAATATGGCCGTCGCGAGGGATTTAGGACTTAGGAGCTAGGATTTTGTTTCAGACGGACTCAAGGCTCCAGGACTTAGCCACAAGTTCCTTCAGTGTGACTGTTCGTGGCAAGTGTACAAGTACATCTGGTAGGCAGTATTTTTATTCTGTACTTTAAACTTCTTTGTTACATTTGTGGTATCCAAGAATAGATACAGGACAAGCATGTCAAAGTTCTGATATACAGTCACACCAATAGCTACTGATCTAGAAAAGTGTCGGAGTTGTAGCTGGGAAAGCTAATTAGGTTGAGACTTGAGCATTTAATATAAAATTACTAAATGTGTAAGGGAGGGGTTGGTTATTAGATGTTCTAGTTGATCGGAATATTGACCAAGTGATTAGATAATCTAGTAGATCGAGTATGTCAGGGATCTTCTTATCTTTGGGGAAGCACTGGCCTCTTGCACATTTCTCTCGTGTCCCGCCGGAGCGAGGGTGTGCTGCGGTATTGAGTTTGTATCCAGGAGGAGAATTATAGCAGCTCTTCTCTACTAATTGAAGACTTTTTTTTTCAGATATATAGTTCATTGCAGATCTTATACACTTCTGTAAAGAGCATATATTGACTCCTGTAATTATCACTAAATTTTACTGATTAATGTCCCAACTCATTCAGCCGAGCGAGCGATGACGAGCGAATCTCTCATACGTTTACTTCATTTTTTTTAATTTTTTTTTTTAATAAAACTCCTCAGAACTTTCTGGACCAATTTTCGCTCAGTTGTGCTAGACGAAATGGTTGACATTGGTGAAAAGTTATATGGTTTCCATGATAACGCTACCGAGCGACCGTAGCTCAGTTGGTAGAGCATTGACGTAGCAATCAGAAGGTCCTGGGCACGATCACAGCGGCAGCCCATCCTGGTAGGTTTTTCCTCAGTCGCACCAGGCAACGGCCAGGATAGTACCTACAAACTAGACCCTGGGCGACTACCTTCTAACATCCTTTTTCCCTACCCTATCCCGGCCTGAGCCTGAAATGCTGTTAACATATTACAATGTTAGTAAGTTACCATTTCCCTGGTAACGAGACACAGTTATTAAACATATATTCCAGCATTATGTAGGAATGATTGGTCCAGTTCCAACCGAACTTAACGATGTATTGGAATGGTATTAAAGCTATAAACGTATTAGAATGTTAAGGCATTTGCTGTTTCCATAGTGGCGATATTCGAACTGTACATGTCTTAGTTTTGAAAATGTTAATACAGTAGATTCTTGATAATCCATTATAATGTTTTCCAGAATGGGGGACAACGAACTACCTATAGCCAGTCATTCTTTCTGCACATAGTATTTATCTTCGAACTGAAAAGTGTTCGAGCTAATACAAACATAAACTAGTTTTAAAAACTCGTCTGTCTGAAAGGCTGAGAATTTATTTTAGTGAAGAATCAAACTTTATAGAAGATGTTCCTAAATCTATTAGAATTTAGTTATACAAATCAGTTATGTCAATAGACGCTAATGTCTTAAAGTTAGCGTTTGCCAAAAAGTACATTTTTTTAGCGTCTGAACTATTGTTTGAATAATTTTATAGTAAGTTGGCAACAGTGCGTCACTTATGACACTACAATTAATATCTATGGGTGTCCTATTCATTTTAATTGCTCAACTGAATATGAAGAACTTTAGTTAAATATGTCAGTGTTCCACTGCTCCAATAATCTGACTTCAGGGTTCTAATAATTTTGGAGATTTATGGCTGTCAGCAGCTACAGCTTTATCTAAAGTCATACCTTGCAGTGTGTTACCAAATCCATATTTCAGACTTTGAAAACCCGTTTTACAGTTTGGAAGCATTTTTTTGTAAGCTTTATTATCTGTATTAAGACCACGAGCTTTTTCTTACATTCAAAGTCAGTGATGAGGAGTTGATGTCCTGAAAAATTCCTGGGCAAGGTAAACCGATAGTGATGTGCCATTACATTCCGTCGGGTGTATATGATGTTAACATTCAAAGGACTGGACCTTACATTTTAAGAGGAGTTCAAACCATTTAGGTCTCCATAGAGGTACCTTTTGAGTACACGATGAGAAGGCTAGACATTTACCGGTGAAAGACAGCTTGCTATCAATGGTCATAAGTATAAAGTATGAATTTAACTTTGAGATCCACTGGTGTAAAAATTAGCTTATATGACTTTGAACTTTAATGTTTGTTTTGGCTATTATATTTTTTCTTTCTTTCTCTCAGGAGATTTCAGACAAATCTACATCAGAATCAGATAACCCAGTTTCGGAACCAAAGCCTGAAAGCCTTGAGTTGAAACACGAGGGTGCCTTACTTGTGCCAATAGTGAAGACTGAACCGTCCGTTTGCAGGGAAGAACCATTAGGTATTCTACAGTTGTTCGAGAAACTATTGGAGCCTGAGGTGTTGAAAAATGTGAAAAACATTGGTATTGGCACTGATGACCTAAGTAAACTGGTAAATACTGTTAAACAGGAGTTTATTGAAAAACATACAGGTATGCTGGAAACAGCTCAGAAGAAAATACAAGAAATGGGAAAGCAAACTCCCGTCACAAGTAGGATTCGGGTCAAATGCTTGTCTGAGCTACTTGACACCTCGAGGTACGGTATCTTTTTTTTTTATGATTTTCTTTGAAATTATTCAGATTTACACTCATTAATGTACTAAGTCAAAGTCTGAAGAAAATTAGGATTAATTCATTAGGATTTCCTTTTCAGAATTAGTATTTAGGGTCGGCATCTTTTCGTAATAAGTACTTTTTGTATGTATTTATATGTAACTTAATATTTATGGATTAGACACACAGCTATGGCACAAGCCAGTTTGAGATATGACGTTTCTAGGCGAGCATCCTTCCGGAGACCGGAAGGGGGAGGGTGTCGGTCATGGCCTTTGTATAGATACTATTGCTGGCATTCTATGGTAATACAGAGAAGTATTCTGGGAAACATAATTCATTAAAATGTTAGGTTTCTTAAACAACCTGTAGCCATTATATCATACTATAGACATGAATGTTCCACCCCTAGTGCGTAGTATACTTTTTATTATAGTCGACAGGTAACGGAGACCTTAATAGAGTCATTATTCCAATAGCAGTCCGCGCTTTTGTGATTACATGCGAAACTAAATCATTTCAAGTCAGATGCTTATCAAACATTAATCTTAAATAATTTGTACAAATCATTTTGTTTATTTAGAAATTTTTTGTATGGGCCAGTCTAGTAACTTTTGACTTCGGCCCGTCACGATTATAATTCGATAGCAGTGATAGTTAAAATCCACAAATATTCGAAGCTGCGACCTTCGAATCGATGGACTAACGCTCAGACCGCAGGGCTATCTGGTCGGCGCTCTGTTTATTTCTGTGTTATTTACTTTTCTGTATATTTCTATATCTGGCAGTTTTACTTCACGTACTTCATCTGCGTATGAAATTAATTTTTTATTTTATTTTGTATATTCATTATCCAACATATTTTCATTTCTTTTAATCTCAAATTTCCTTTAATTCTCAACATATACAATACCACATGACTTTCCATGTGAAGTAGCTAGTTAATTTAACTATTACTAATAAGACAAATCTCATTTGAAGCACATATTTCAGTATTTGAGTCTTATATCCTTCTTCCGTGTTCCTTGGCAGCTACTGGCCATCCTGATCGTGGTTTGTTTCAGTTTCACCGGGCAAATGTAGAGATCCAGGCAAAGCCTTGACTGCTAATTTAATTCCCATACCTTTTTCCAAAGAGTGCTCGCCGAGAAATGTTGTTCATGAGACTTTTCAGGGCTTAGACCTTAGATGCAGGCAACGCCCACAAATATAAATTAAATCTAACGTTTAAAGAGAAAGCAGAAGGCTAACTTTCCCAAACGTTTCTATGCATCGACATAGATTACGTTTAAGACTAGTACCAAATGGCTATTTAAAATCAAGAAGCTTGTACTGTTTCTGTTGTTAATGGTTTAATGGATCCGTAACCTTTTATTCAATGTTCATTGCGATATCTTGCTGACAATAGCGTGTATGTGTTAATATTTTATGTCGTCTGTGAGTACTTTGCATTAAATTAAATAGTTTTTAAATAAATTTACCAACTAACCAGGGTTGACAAAAACACGTTTTTTAAGCGAACGAAAAGCTTTGTTTAAAATATTTTTTGTGTTTAAAACATGATTTTAAAAAAAACAAAAACATTTTTATTGTTTAAAACAAACGTTTAATTTGTTTAAATCAATAGTCTAAATAGACCTATAGAAGGCGTTGCAAAACAACCCCGACAAAATCACTTCACGAGATTCCTGACATGAAAATAGGAAACGTGTACACCATCGAGGTAGGTTTCACAAATGCTTCGGTATATACGGTACCGAAAGCGTGGGAAAATGAACTCTAGAACTTTATATTGCCTATACTATTAACAGTAGAAATGAGGCGGCACGGTAACCTCAAAGACTTCAGTCATGTTCTACTCAAAAATACATATTCCAAAATTTTGCAATGGGTGCGCAAGGGATTACCCGAAGGGAGTACGGGAAAAGTAGGTCTAGATAAGCATAAAGCAAGTAACAATAATTCTTTCAAAGTCCACACTTTTGCAGCGTAACATTACCCTACAGGACTAGTATCTGTGAAAATTTCAGATTCCTACTTGGTCCTTCACCAGAGATTTTTCAACTTCAAATGCTGGTGTAAAATTAGAAAATCATATGTTTAAGCCTCCGTAGTATAGAAAGGGACTTGAAATTTTGTAGGTACGGTACTCTGTTTGCTCACAAACATTTTTTCAAGCCGCAAAAAGAATCCCTTCTAGATAAAAAATTAACTTGAAAATGTAATTTTGTCCATTGTCCGACAGCATTTTGGAACCCACATTAGAGTTACAACATGGAGTAGTAGTAAAGCCATGTTACCACGTACAACTAGCTTGTAGTGTGCTAAGTTCAATAGTTTTTAATTCAAGAAGCTACGACTTATGTGGATTGAGAAACTGAGGTTTCCGTAAATACCTACATACTGAGAATTTGGTGCGCACTATGACACCAATGACTGCCATAGTCAAACGAAGTGAAATAGGGGAAAAACATTAGTGGTTTTGAACTACCATTACGTAAAGGTACTCACATATTAAACATTAAAAAAATTGAGAATAGTCAAGCAGCCAGTGCTGGAACACTTACAATGGAATGATCCAGGTATGTATTAGCCAAAGTCAAGTCACCACAGTGGATACTAAGCTTTTCAGAAAGCACGACATTTGTAAGGTTTAGTACTCCACCACTTGATTTATAGACTCCCCATAGCTCAGGTGGTAGCTCGTCTGACTAAGAATCGGGCAGACCGCTTCATATTCCAACAAAGACTCATCACACATGAGACGGCGCTTGCGCATTGCACAGAATACACCTATACCTTACCAGTTGACTTATTGTTTGTGGATGATTTCTTTGAGTCACTTATTACATCTCCAACTATCTCTATCAGCACAGCCGATGGCAACTTCACTCTACATCCCAAAGGAACCTATCAAAACTCAATCGTCTATATATCCTAATCTGTACACAATGACCGGCATTCTATGTGAGTGAAACAGGCGGCCCCTTGAACCTCCGTATCAATAATCACCACCACTTTTCCGTCACCAACAGACCCGATTCGCCAGTGTCTACACACACGGAAATGCACAAAGCTGACGTCGATGGCAGTTGCCGCATAGCTATAATCCCACCACAAACAATCCACACGTCGTCTCTGGGAAGGAGCTTGCATTCGGGGCTTGAGAGCAAAACTGAAACGTGGTCTAAACCTGCAGTTACTTTTTTTTCTTTCTTCTCTCCACGTCTACACCCATACTTCCCCTCCCTCCCTGCCCAACTTCCAACTTATTTTTTTACCATTTCTTATACTGACTCCCACTTTTTGTGATTGATTCGACAACCTACTCATTGCCTTTCCTATAGTATATTCTACATTCTCTGACTGCGTTTTCTGAATTAATCCCACTTTTTCTGGCTGCGTTTTTTATACTGTATCCCACTTTTTCCGACTGAAGTTTTTATTCTGAATTCCACTTTCCTGAGTGCATTTCCTTTACTGAGTACCAGTTTTTATTATTATTGTTATTATTTATTGTAGCCAACTCAATTTTAAACACAAAACCCGTTTCCCCATCAGTACTTGCGCATGCGCAGAACGTCGTCAGTTGTTTTCGATGTGGACGTCCGCCATATTGTTTTTCTATCTCTTCAAATTGTGCACGTGCATTCAGTGAACTTATTTCTTGTCTACAACTTAGGGTGGCTGATGCCGAAAGTTTTAAGTGACCTTATAGTGTCTAATTGTGCATGTGATCTTCGTCAAGATACTACGTAAGTACAATTCCTTTCCTCTCTCTTCAAATTTCACCTATTATATACGTATATACACTCCAAAATTCCAAAATATGGAATTCATGGTAGTCGAAAACGTGATTCTATATTTTACCATGGACTGAAAGAGAGCAGTAGATCTGTCAAGAATAGGAGTTGATCATTCTTATCTTGAAAACAACAGAGGATAGATAGATAGGTGACTGGTAAGTGATTAGAAATTAGATATGTTCATTATGAAATATGGTTTTTATATATTTTTGACGTAATTTGTGTACTTCTTTTCACAGTTACAAACTTTCTTGTGCTAGTTCTGAGGAAAAACGTCCAAATGATTCTGATGAGGGAAGTGTAAACCATGGAATAAAGAGAACAGTTGATACCGGTGATGCAGGAAATATCAAAAAGAGAAAGGAAGCTATGCCTATTGACGATGTGCAACAGGAGTTTATTTTATTAGATACTTCTAAACTGATGTGGACGTGTGAAATGTGTGGATTGACCTTTAAGAAAGAAAGTAAGCTGGATTTACACCGGAAAACACATGCTATGACCTTTCCGAAAGCTGCGAAAACAGTGAATCAAAATCATGAGATTGCGGATGGTAAAAATAGCCAGATCTCTAATACTGGTACGTATAAAATAAATTATATTTCATATGTACAGGGTGATTTAGTAAGTCCATACTCAAAAAATATTTGCCTTAGAGGTTTGAAACAACAGCAGTATGATATGATACTGGGGAAGCCAGTGTTTAGGGTTGGAATATTTAAAACAAATGTTTTTAAACAATCGCTTTTCTAAAACGTTTTATTTAAAAAAATTCGAACGTGTATTTTTAATACCGTCTTTCATGAGCTGTGTTACAAACACCTGTTCAAAATTAGTTTATATCATATTTTTCATCGCCTTGATCGATATGGTTACCATTCTAACGAATGAAAATATCTTCCAGAAATAAATTGTCGCTGAATAGGTGAAAGTTTTTATTTTCAGAAATTGTTGACATTAGTTCATAGTTCCTTTATGATACTATAGGATAGGTAGATGTTGAGTTTGCAAGTTGAAGTTTTTTCTTTGGTGAGTGAAAATGTGTGAATGTCTAAGAAGGGTAAATAGATTTTTAACGTTTCTTTGTTCAAGAACATCAACTTAGTTTATGTACTATTTCAAATACTGAAATCGGGACGGGCGTAAGCCATAGCGCTGTTACCGCTCATAAAATTCATTTTATCTTATCTTATCAAATACTGAAAAAGAGGATCATACGAAGATATGTTTTTATCCAAATGGAACTAATACCGGACGTATTTAACCAATCCGCTATGTATATGTATGTGTTTCTTATATATTAGCACATGTAGACAGGTGTGCGGGCGCTTCACGTACACAAAGAAAGACGACAACTTTTCGCCAAAGGTTTAGTCACATAATAAGAATAAAAAAAACAACATAGTGTAGTGGTAAGGAGGAGCGACCATCTTGCCAAGTGAGCCATGTTTATTTGTTTAGCTTTGTTTAGGGGAGTATCTCTTTACTGTAAAAATCATCATCAACTGGATTCCGCCAAACTCACGTAAAGTCACGGAACAAAAAAATGAGCTACTTAGGTGTCACCTTGTGCCCACTTATATATCCAACGGCTGGATCGTATAGATTACAAATTTGAAAATAAAATGCCCTTATTTGCCTCACCTTCAACAGAAGTGCACACCAACGAAAAATTCGGGATATACTGGGCGGTAACGTACTGCATCTACAAAATTTAAGGGATTCGACTACATCAGAAAATAAGGAGGAAAGTCATAGTCACCGGGATGGAAATTACTGATAATAGTTTAAAAAGAGTCGTACCGGGGACAGGAGTCTTTCCAAAATGACGCAGGTCATGCATGGATAACGAACGACACTTGAAAAGCATGTGTGAAGGCAAGTCAACGAACTACCGTGAGGAAACTCGCTCGACAGGTCAGCCGTTTCCGATCATCTGCATTAAATAAAGTGAAAGAATGGACAATGGGGTACCACAAGAACTGACAATGTATCCGGCGGTCTGTAAAACCGGGAAACATCAGGGAATTCCGTTGGTCACGGAAATATTAACTATTCTTTTCTTAAGAGAGGAAAGAAAATATTGATATACAATATGGAAAAGTATTCAGTTTTCAATAGGTAACTGTTATTGATTAAACAAGTATTTGGATGTAAATCTGAAAAATTGTGATTTTTAGTCAGGAAAACCTGGAAAAGTTCAGGATCTTTTTGTTACTGTTCGCTGGACTTACTGACTAACGAAGCATCACAAACAATAGCGGGTGGATTTATGCAATAACCTTTTGATTCGCCCCTACTCGATCGTATTGTGACGTGTGATGAGAAGTGAATCCTGTAGGATAATCGCAAGCGAAGTGACAAAACGCTCAAAAAACTTTCCGAAACCAAAGTTAAGGCTACAAATAGTTTCGGTGGACAGCACTGGATGTTGTCCATTACAAGTTCTTTCCTTCTGGTAAAATCATTACTGCCAAATGCACCAGAAGTTGTGTAAAGAATACTCATCGTTGCTCAATAGGAAAGGTACTTTGCTCTTGAAAAAGCTAAACTCCACGTGACAAAAATCTACGAAATATGCTAAGTTGCCTGAGGTATGAAACACTTCCGCACCCTCCTCGGACGTAGCACCAAACAGACTACCATGTGTAAATTTCGTGATGAGGACCACATGTTAAACAACTAATGCTTGAATATCTATCCTGATATTGTCGTAACAGATGAACCAATTGTGAATAAGGACCACAATTACGAGTTTGCTGATTTCTCCATTATATTTTCCAGCTTCATCAGACAAAAAGAAGGGTTTAAGGGCTAAGGAGGTTGTCGAAGTGGACCTAACAAAATAAGGGCCTTGTCGAAATAAGAATAACTACGAGTTGTTGATATCGGACAGCTGAAGGAAGTGTGATGCTGTCACTGTGTACTTTGTAACGTTAAACCTCCTATTGAGGATTAGACATATCCAGCGCCCACTCATTCCTCGCCACACGACACGAGATTGATTCCTATAACCTTGAGCTATCAACTTAAACAAGCCATACAAAACTGAATTACTATTCCGGGGCCGATGAAGAAGAATAAGAAAGCACCGGAAGCCTGTTACGAGTGAGCTTACACCAATGGCATAAGTAGAAGCGGTTAGGCTTTCAATTATATTATAGTACTTTTTCAAAGTCAAGTTTATTACAAAACCAACCGGTTAGTGAATAAAAATTACATACAGTATGAAATACAGTGCATAAAAACAAAATAAATGAATATCAAAAAATATAACTTCTAAATGAAGTAGCTCCCACGTTGGCTACGAAGTTCGCAAGTATAAATCAATCTTTCACTGACAAAATGTTTCAAATCACACACGAATATATCGTACACAAATGTACCCTTAAATCTATTCAAACCTGTACATAACCACATTAGAAGAGAAAGGCTATTGAGAGCAGCCTGACTGAGGCTTCCCAATAACCGTCGCTCAACGTCACACCAGAATACAATTTTGACAAGGATTTAAAAAAAAGTAATAAAACCCTCCCAAAATTAATTTCCAAATACTGGCGTGTTTCTCCCTTGACACTGAATAGACAACGTTGATTTACTCTGAACCACACAGCCATCCACTCATACAAAACTTACAAATGTCGAAATAATGGTATCACACAAATACAATATGACTCACTGCATACCGAAGTTGAACACGATCTGATCTTAAAACTCACATCTAATCCTGTCCATATACAGAAAAGTCAAATTGACCAATCACAAAGCAGTTGGATAACTACGTGACTCAAACTATAGAGCACACGAGCAGTGTTGCCCTCTACCAAAACTTAAAGATCCGTATCTCGGAAAAATAATTCACAGATCATATCATTACAACTTCCAAGGAGTAATGCATCCTAATAAGATATATCAAACTTCACCAAAAATCCTGATTAAAAACATAATGAAATGGTGTAAAGAAAAATGACTGAATGTGGTACATAATGTCATAAACAAATTATAAAACTGGAACGGTGAAGCATAAGAAGTGTATGCAAAAGTATAGCCTTGTTTGAGATTAAAATAAATACCACTTAAAGGGTCTAAACATATAATTATCTAAGACCGGTATGTTTGATTTAACCTTGTCCATTGGAGGAAACCATGCTTTATTTAACACTCTCTGATATAAGTTAAAAGCTGGTCGTTTGGCACGAATGAAAGGCTTTCATAAACAATCCGTTGCGATTCTGAGTAAAAGTTGTATTTCTGAAATTTCGGTTGCGAGAGATTAGATGTCGGAGTTACATTATTCTCGGCATCAAACGTGTTCTGCCACTCTGGTGTTAAGATTCCTCGTGGTAACTCCAATAGAATAAACACCACATCTTGTATTCCTTGGAGCAAAATAGCTTGTGTATTGTCTAAAATGTGTGTTCACCGTCGTTTTGGATGGTTTGAGAGGAGGTTTCAAATGTTTAATAGAAATATTCTTTAATTTATCAGAAATGGGTCTGTACAAGTGTAAGCTTGTCAACGATTTTTTAGTTTTTTTTTTTTTTCGTTCCTATTAATGTTATTTTCATTTTGACATGGTAGGTAGCGTTCTATTAGGGTTGATCGGTCGTACATTTTCTCCAGTTCTTATTAACATATTTTATTAGAATGCATTACGCCTGTGACAATACCATACTTTCTTCAGCTCTCTGATATCAGCAACTCTCATATTATTCTTATTTCGACGAGACCCTTAGTTTGTTTGGTCCGCTTCGTCAACCTGCTTAGTTTTTAACTCCTTTTTTTCTTGTCTGATGAAGCCGGAAAGTGTAACGGTAGAAAAATAATGGTGTTAAGAATATAGTGCTGAAGTCAGGAACAGAGTTCTGGAATAATTCAAATCTAACCTCAAGAGTACCGGGGAAGATTCAGACAATAGTCTTGAAAGATTTTTTTTGGGGAAAAAAAAACAGTAAGTTTTACCAGAAATATTAGTAGCATCATGATCTTCTGTTCTTGTCGTTAATAATTTATATTGATTCTATATTTATTTTTTAAATAATAATAATTTACCACTAGCCACCATCCTTAAGTATTTAATTTGCTATTGGTTACGAGTATTTTAGCCATTGTTATGACGCTCTTAAATCACATTCTTCATGTTAAAAGGACATTGGTTATCCTTTTTGTTATTGGAAACAGTACAAATGCCTTTTTATAAATTATGCGTTTATAATTGCACCGTTCCGCCTAAAGTATTTTTCCTTCAGCACTGTGTGAAGTTTTCCTTTACGTTCCTTTTGAAAATGAACTACATTCCTACCCCGTTTCACTTGGAAATGAATGAACTCGTTCCTTCCAAGCACTGGCGAACAAAGAATGACTCTTAACAAACCACATAACTCTTTCAGCCTAAATTTTCTAACATGTTCTCATGTCTAAATATTTCCTAGTGCTACTTCAGAATGCTGATAATCAATATTTCACTCTATTAGATGATAATAAATGCTTCCTGTATTTGAGCTGAATTATTGTATGTGCGGGAGTTGTATTATTTCGTTTCTAAGCTGTAGGCGAACTATTTATTTTTAAGTAAGATTGAAATTAACGAAAAATAATCATATTAGTACGATATGTTTGAAGAGTGTGTTTCTGTAATGTGTTCGGTATAAAATTCATTTTGCATTATTGTTTCTATTTTTAATTCAAATTAATAAGGAAATACATTTTTAAGAAACTTACGTCTCTTTTTTTGTGTACTTCCCTTTTTCCAGATACGACCATTTCCGTGGCGGATGGAAAACGTAACGAAAGCAACAACAAAAGGACTCAGCTGAATAAAGTGAACGGTGTGAAGATGCCATCAACAGCTCCTCGGAATTTCATACAGACAACATCCAAGAACTCAAATTGTTACGAATTACGTGGTCAAAGACAGCCGAAGAATTCATCAACAGTTGCACATACTTTGCAAAGGACTAGTGCCACGGTCTTTTCAGCTTTAGAAAGTGGACCAATGTCTTCAACTCTTCCAATGAAACAAGTTCAAGGAAATAACACAATTAAACATCGAGTACCTGAACGTCCAGGCTGTGGAACGTCAGCCAAACAAAGTAATAATAATGATACTCCAAGAAGACTTACTAAGGTACTTCCATCATCAATAACGACGAAAGAAAATAAACAAACAGTCAATTCAAAACAGGCTCCACAAGTTCCTTCTCCACGTACAAAGTTAAACCCCACAATAAAAAATACTAAGAATTTAGTAGAGACAACTCCAACATCCAAGAACACAAATTGTTATAAATTACTTGGCCAAAGACATCCAAACAGTTCGTCAACAGTTGCATCTACACGGCAAAACACTTCTGCCACGGTCTTCCCGATTTTAAAAAGTCGGCCAATATCTTCATCACTGCCCATTAAACAAGTACAAAGAAATAATATGATTAAGCATCGAATAGCTCAACGTCCAGGTTCTAGTTCTAGTAGTGACGTATCAAGACTTCGTAACCTACTTCGAAATCGATCAACGAGGGTCAAAAATAAACTAAAATTCAATTCAAAACAAGTCCCACGATTTCTTTCCTCGCGTGTCGTTTCACCTACAAACTTAAACGCGACAGTAAAAAATAACCCGGCAGAGTCGATGTTTGTAGTGTGTAGAGAACCGACGTGTGTAGATGGCTTCTGCGGTATTCCTTCACATTTTACAGGCGATTCTCAGAAAAGATGGCAATACAACCGTGTGAAAATAGTAAAACGTACTTTGGATCATACAGGTAAATGGAGGATTTCCCAAAAGAGGCCAGTACCTCCTACGACAGCAACAAGTGCACAAACTGTAACGTCCATCTCGTCTCAAACGCAAACTGGAAACACAACATCGGCCGTTGTACCTCCTGAGAATATTAAAACTCATAGTGGCGATTCTTCTATGGTAAAACAACAACTCTCATTAATTAAGAGTAAAGTATCAAGTACTGTTCCATCTACATGCAATATCAATGATTCGAACAGCCAACTTACGTCTCAGACTAATATGGCAAGAAGCACACCCGTTAACAATAATTCGAACAGCCAACTTACGTCACAAACCAATATGGCAATATGCACATCCATTGTTAATAATTCGAACAGCCAACTTACGTCCCAAACCAATATGGCAAGCTGCACATCCGTTAACAATAATCCGAACAGCCAACTTACGTCACAAACCAATATGGCAAGCTGCACATCCGTTAACAATAATTCGAATAGCCTACTTACGTCGCAGACCAATAAGACAGGATGCATATTCGTTATGAATAATTGGAAAAACCAACTTACGCCACAGACCAATATGGCAACATGCACATCCGTTAACAATAATCCGAACAGCCAACTTACGTCACAGAGCAATATGGAAAGCTGCACATCCGTTGACATTAATTCGAACAGCCAACTTAGGTCCCAGACCAGTATGGCAAGATGCACATCCGTTAACAATAATCCGAGCAGCCAACTTACGTCACAGACCAATATGGCAATATGCACATCCATTGTTAATAATTCGAACAGCCAACTTACGTCTCAGACTAATATGGCAAGAAGCACATCCGTTAACAATAATCCGAACAGCCAACTTACGTCACAAACCAATATGGCAAGCTGCACATCCGTTAACAATAATCCGAACAGCCAACTTACGTCACAGA
>JAGDQP010000276.1:106616-156131 GCA_022664845.1 Lepisma saccharinum
TATATATATATATATATATATATATATATATTTCTATATATATATATTTCAGTATAGTTGAGAAACTTATATGTTCTATAAACGTACCAGATTTCATAATCGATGTGACATTGATTTGGATTTTACAGTTAACCGTTTCCTGCATAAAATGGCGTTCGCGAAACACTTCGTGGGCTACTGAATTTGATGGAAGAGGCTGCCTCAGTTACCTATAATTCTTCTTCTCTTCCTCAAATTTAGTAGCTCGCGAACGAGTTGCAATAAACATTTAGCTGTAAAATCTAAGCCAGTGGTTTAAAAAAAAAAACCTTGTACAAACGATATGGGAGTAATTTTTAGTACCACAAAGTACACAAATATCTTATAAAAAAGAATGATTTATTTATGTTAATTACCTGCTAAGATACGATTTATCAACTATAGTACAGTATACCACGTCTTGAGCTTCAGCAATGAATTTTATAAAGGAATATCTCGGCAGATTTTTTCCCCGGGAAAGTTAAAAAAAAAACTGTCTTAAATTGCCTTAGAAAACTCGTAGATAAATAATTGTCGAAATCCTACAGGCCTTGCTTGAATTGAGATGAAACGGGGTCCCGTGAATAACATAAACAGTAAAAGTTTGACAGAAAAAATTAAGTTTTTCAGAAGTTGTAGAAAAATTACGGTTTCTTATCCCTGAAAATAATGAGCTGGTGCATAAAATATTATCGGAAGTGGCAAATGAGTGTAGGTCAGGCAAAGGATATCAATTATCGGGTCAAAAGGAAGTGAAACTTTATTGTGGAAAGTGGCTGTAAGGTCATTAGCAGACTTTTCAAAAGTGTCGAAAAAATGAACGGGTACCACACAATCTTACTCATGTTCAGATGAAGACAAGAGTGTTGAAAGTTAGTACTTTTAAACGCACAAGATATATACAAAAGCATCATCATATGGAGCTGAAATACACATTCCGTAAAAAATCAGCATTTGCAATCTTCATTCAGTAATGTCTGATATTAGTGTGTGCCCGACTTGAATGTGGGTGGAAGAAAACGGATAGTTCTCAATTTGTGTAGGATATCTGAATTTTTTAAAGTTATGTTTGAAGCCAAACAAAGAATATAGTTCTCTTCTTAAGATTTCTTGTGTACGTAATATTTTTATGTCCATTGTGTTGACTATGTTGGTTATGTCACTATTTATAAAGAAAGTTGAGTTTTGTTACTTTTTGCTGTTCACTCATCATGGCCTTTTTCTCGTGTAAGAAAATCTTAATACATTAACTTCAGATATTCCACAAATGTTTGATTTACGTGTAACTGTAGAATTTCGCGAAGAATATAATTATAGCGCACGAAAAGAAGACGATACTTCAAAATAATTTGTACTTACTGCTTGGAACAGCATTCATCGTTGTATTAAAATCACGCGAAAATAGATAAATATCTGTAAGGAGGAAGAGAAAAATAAATTCAGCAGAAATTGGAATGCTTTTAAGTGCTAGGAAGTGTTCGACTTCAACTATTTTAACGTTTCCAGGTTGTCTACACTAACCATGATGTATATATGAATGTAAAGAAATCTTTGAATTGAAAATTCCGACATTTACTTAATAATAGTAAAATATATTGTGTTCATTTGAATGTGAGATGCAATCATCTTCTTGTAAATAATAAATAATAAAAGTACCTAATATTTTGGATTGAGCATGCCTAAGGGAAACCTAAAATTGAATTTGTAATTTATTTACAAGTAATTAATGAGACGTAAAATAGTAAAGAAAGCTAAAGTTGGATCTCAGTGTGTTCATATTCGTTTCTTGAGTAAATTTACAATGAACGGAGACCACGATTTGTGTGTATTATCGTTGTGTTCAGTTGTGGACTTGAACGAATGATTTAACACGCTTTCATGATCCGTATTACTTCTGGATTGATGCAGTATATATTCGAATTGATGCTATATTATTATATGTAAATGATTCCACTATTATTAATACAATGTTGGACTGTTCTAATTTGGTGGCTTCCTCACATTCGCATAAACACTGTGATTAGTGGCACAACCTGTCAACGTTTGACAACGATGAAGTCAGTTGCAGCCAGTAAATATATTTATTTTTGGAGAATTTCCATTCCTACACCCATATTTAGAAAAGGAAATATTAATACACGTGAAAGCTTTCCATTAAGGATAGAGTGGGTCCCTTATTTTATATTCTTGTATTTTGTAAATAGTCTTTGAATGCTTTTCAACCTGCGGATGTATTTTGAACTGATGCATTCAAAATGTATGTCTAATGTTTTCTTAACTACAAGTTCAATGAAAAAAGTTAATCTGTACAATGTGAGGATTAATTATTTTAAGAGAAAGAAAATAAAGACTATATTCATATTTTTAAGACTGAAATATTATAAGATTGTATGACTGGTGGGCATGCCACACGACCTGCCTACCTTTTGTAAAAAGAGAGTTTTCTTTCTGTATTTATTTGTTTATTAGTTGTTAAAGACAACTGGTTATAGCCAATAACAATTTACCAGGATTTACTTTCAGAAGAAGATAAAAGTTATTGTTATTGTAAATAACATTAAAATTCTCTCTCTTCATAATATGTGTCATGAAGTATTATTACTCTGTGTTTAAATGTAGAGAGAACACATTCTCTTGATCGGTGATATGAGGTATTGCGGGGAATAAGGGTGAAGTCAACCTCAGGTTAAATGTTGAGTTCGTCCTTACCATCCGCAATGCGTCATATCTCGTGCGCATTTAATATTCGTTTCAATACATGAAAAGTAACTACATTGTTTAATAAACCGTTTCGAAACACAAGCATTAATCGAAGATACTAACAATTGGGAGTTTTTGTAATATTTTGTACATAAAAAGCAGAATTATTTTATATTGTGATTGTAACGAATACTTGTACGATTTGATTAATAAGGCTGATTCATCATACGGTACACATCTGGGAATAAGAACATAGTAATGTAATATTTTCTGATATGTACAGTATTATATTAACTGTAAAATAAGACTTCTTGATTGGTATTAAACATTTTTTTATTAAATGTAGTAACTAAATTAAAATATATATAAAAAAACCTCATCTATGACTCCTCAAAAGAGTTAATACTCCATTACAATGTGGAGTGGACGAAATGTTTTGGTGAGTTTGTTTTATTACTTTATTTCCCACGTGGTATCATCAAAATGAACGTAGTAACTTAACTGTTGTAAATGATATGAAAAAAGTATCTTAGGATTATTATCGTTACAAACGTTGACTTATCTTTGCTTTAATTCGTTATGTTTCTTACACACGAATAAACAGTTTCTCTTAGGAATTAGATTGTAAAACTTGACGAGGTTTTATTTAAAAGTTTTATTGACCTTAAGTTTTAATAAAATGGAAGGAGAATCTAACATACAGATGTAGTTTTTCATGTTTGGTCAAAGTAGTTGTAACAACTACGAGATATTTTTTCCCCCATTAGTGTTAATCAATATTGCTTCAGGTTTCATCGCGTTGATAAAAAATCTCAGTTAAGAGTGGGAAACTAAATTGATGTTTAGCGAATATTTTATATGAGTTTGACAAACATCTATGACATCAGTGCTTTACAAATTAGAGAGATGTCGTCCCTCGGCTAGCATTTCCGGAGATCTGGCAACCAGTATTATTCTAATACTATCGGGGCATTGGCCAGATATAAGTTAGGAAAGAAGAAAACATTATTCAAGGCAACTAGATTCAATTTGAGATTTGAGCTTCATATAAAGTATATAACTGAAAGAACGTATAAAATTCCCAATACCTGAGAGTATTTTTATTGTCGATCGAAATCTTTGCTAGCTTATCGTAATGTTCCTTATATTTCTGTACGGTAGAGACAATTAATTCACGGTCCTCAACCATTTATTTATAAAAGATAGTAACGTTAACAAAATTACCGTCCCGTAGGAGACTAATTGCAGCGTATTTAGAAGGATGGCTTCTACAGACTTCTTCTTGGGTGATCGGTATAGGATCAGGTAAGAAGGATAGCACCGGTTACATAGCCAACCTGGGTGCCGGGAGTTGTACCAGTTACGTAGCCAACTGAGTACCAAGGAGTGTTCCAGTTACGTAGCTAACGGAGGAAGGAGAGAAGCTGACCACCCGGTAGAGAGTGATACATTTGCCTTGCGTTAGTTCATTTTATAGGTGATTTTTTGGGGGGTGTCTTCGTTCTTCTCCTCTGGCGACCTTAGCTCCACCTGGTGTTTACTTGTAGAGTTGACTGTCGTCTGCTCCAGTTTATATGTCACTACTTGTTTACTCATTTATATACATGTGTGTCGTATAAACATGATTGCTTGTTTACGTAATATCCATGTGCTCAGAATACACGCGGGATATTACACTATATACAAAAAGAAAAGTGATAATCTTACATTATTTCACTATGAGTTAACATACGCACAATGAATTCGGTTTGCTCTCTCACGAAACAATTCAGTTAATGTTTTTCCTAAGGATACGCAACCTTTGAGGAACGTTACAGCATTTTCGCGCATGCAAGAACAGTTTGTCTGATTTTAACCAAAATTGGTATGACTATATAGTGAACAAATCTTCATAATAGAACCTTCAGCTTATTACAGATTTCATAGTAACATAACATTTCTTCACGGTACGTTAGAGTCACGTTATTATAGTGTTATATTCACATATTATGTAAGAACTGTTAAATCAATTGGTACGGTACGGTAGATGGCAGTGCACTTTACATTTCAAAGTATTGAGAATATTCAACTAATTACCGTTTCCATTGCAATGACACTCACACATTATATTCCTCTACTATGTGTAAACGATTAAACCAGGTTCGATAATAGAGAGGTTAGGGATCTTAACATTTCAGACATTCGAATAGTGACTAATTACAATTCCCATGGTAATGAGACTCATTTCTTAAAAAGTTCCATTCGTGCGTAATGTGATAACGGTTAGACGAACTAGCTTCCAAATCAGTACGATTACATTGAGAGACTACCTTCTGTTTCCATGGTAACGAGACTCAATTACTTATCATATCACGAGAGAACAACTGAATCGATGCCAACCAAACTTAATCTGTTGCTATGCCGAATGTTTTTAGCCATAATAGAATTTTATTTCAGTTAACGTTTCCATGGTTACAAGGGTTCTGATAACTACTACAAGCTGAAGTCTTTCTTACATTATGCGTTAACTTCTGACTTTTTCGGCTTTTCTTTCCGAAATGTCTGGTAAGAAATTTTCCACACTGATAGTATTCGAGCAGGATGAGGTTTCAAAATTTTCTGAATAGCGACCGATGATACCCTTAGGGAGTGGATTATTTCGGCTCTGTGCACGTTCAATTATAGCAATATATGTGTAGTGTATCGTTACCGTAAAAATGCAAATTTTCAGAAGAGCGAGAAAAAAGAAACCACTTTATTTTCAACAAACTGAGAGTATGCATTCTTAACATACGACCTTCTGCAATTACAGTAACGATATGCTTATCAAGAATGGTGAGTGTTAACTATGAGGGCTTGGAATGTATTGAATCTATCTCGAGGTCTATAGGCACAAGTTTATATCACGAATGGTTTTCCAGGGTTTAGCTCGGCATCAAATATTAGGATTAGTAGCTATTGTCTAATTAACTGATGAGCTCCCGGTGTCAGTTCTATTAAGAATGATACTTTCGGGTATAGACTAAACAAATTCTAGTACGTGTGTAGTTTTGCTCAGGTATAATGTATCAAATTATATTAGGTAATTTACAATACTAAACTTTCGTGGCACCAAATTATAGTACTTCCAGGGTTCTCTCGGTACCAATTCTATCACGATGTGTACTACAGTGTACATGGAGAAATCAAAATACGTAATAAGCCGAAACATAAGGAATAACGGAAATAGATACATAACAATTAAGAATGAGAATATAGAGAAAGTAAACAAATTTAAATACTTTGGAGCACATGTAACAAGCAAAAACGAGGTCACAGAAGAAATAATAAATCGCTTAGTATCGGGCAACGCATGTTTCTACCCAGTCCAGAAACTCTTAACCTCGTGATTAATATCAAGAAAATTTAACTTGAAAATATACAGAACGCTTATTCTGCCGGTAATGCTTTACGTTTGCGATAGTTTGAGTACGACCCTAGCAGATGAACATAAATTACATGCGTTTGAAAATAAGGTCTTGAGAAAGATATACGGGACAAGATGACTGGGGAATGGAGAAGACTGCATAATGAAAAACTTTAGGACTCACCCTATGTTGTAAGAATAATGAAATCACGACGACCAAAGTGGGCAGGGCAGGCCATGTAACTCGGATGGGAGAGAAACGAAAATTATATTCCATCGCTGTTGGTAAGACGGAGGTAAAGAGACCGGTAGGAAGACCGAGACGACGTTGGGAGGATAATATTGAAAGGGATCTTCGAGAAGTATGTGTTTGTGATGAAAACTGGCTTGATCTTGTTCAGGATAGAATCCTATGGAGAACGTTTGTTACTGCGGCAATGAACGTGCGAGTTCCGTAAGCCATAGAATAAGTAGATAAGTACAATGTTTAGGCCACTAATTTATATTAGAATTAGGGCTACAGGTCTCGAAATTAGGTATTAGGAGTTAGAGAAGAATATTCGTAAACCTGTAGCCACTTCCAAACTCAATAACTGATGATGATGAAGAAAATGCATGGTTTGGATAACGAATTAATCGGAACACTCCAATTGTGAAAACTGGGACATTAGATGCAGTGTTTGGGACTCTACTGATATGCGTTCTCCTGTTCTAACCATCAAAATACTAAACGGTAAGCAAATACACAACCATGAACGCGTAGTTCAAACTCAGTGATTTTGACACAAATTCATTGTTACGAGGAAAGAACTGCCCAACAGCGAACTCTCATAAAACAAACTTAAATCATACACATGTGAAAAAAAAAAAATCATCCTGGCTAAAACTGATAAGGTTGCCCTATGCGATAATAATGTGTGGAAACTGAAGTCATTATATTAGATTAGGTTGGTGCGAATGAAATGTCCGCCCCAGGTGCATCATATCGAAATACCCCACCCTCCGAAAAAAAATGAAAACATTACCTGGTTAATCAAAGTAGTCGCCATCAGCGGGCACACACTGTTGCCATCGCTGGGACAGCGATTGGATTACGTGTTGAAAAATCTGGAGTCTGCGATGCGAAGAAATCCTCAACTGTATGTTGCACCGCCCGATCATCGGGGAAGGTCTTCCCCGCGAAGAAGTGATCGAGATGCCGAAAGAGGTGGAGAGAGATCGGCGAAATACGGCGGGTGAGGAAGGGTTTCATCCTGCAACTCACGAAGAACATGACACCATGTCTTTTGACTATTGCTGGATGTTTGTAGTGCATTTCATGGGGTTAAGCACTGTAACGATCTGCAGCTATAGTTTCACCTCACCTGGGAAAGATATGATGGATCACTTCTACCATAGACCACCGTACCAGCAACTACCACCTCCGTCCTATCAGTATCCAACCATTGTCCTGATGTTTTACGATTGTCATAGCAGATCCATTTTTCAGTGACAATCCGATACATAAAATCTTTCCGCTTATTCCTTACACTCAGAAAACTTCACAACTCCAGACGGGGACTTTTGTTGGCCGGTGTCAACTCATGTCTTACCTTTTTCATCTTACCGATGACAGTGATATGGCGTAGGCCTAACTCGTCTGCAGTGGCACGAACACTTTTCCGAGGGTCCACTTCCACGGTGTTCCTGACCAGCTCATCCAAACATGATGTTGGTCGGTGACCACGGGACACATTTGACGATGTTGTGTCACTGGACGAAATTTGACAAACCAATGGCGAAATGTCCATTCGCCATTTCTGGTCCTGCTCCCATAGCGATGTCCTAAGGACGTCCGTGGGATAACTCTGTAGGCAATACAAACAGTTCATCCCGTATGGATGTCCCCCGGAAAGCCGTGCGGGATTACCTACCTGGAATTTCTCTAAATTAAATGGACCTTACTGTTATTATTATTTAATTAATTATAACTATACGAAGGATATGCCTTCGTATAGTTATACGAAGGATTAATTATAACTATACGTCCCATGGATGTAAACGGGACTTAAACAGGACGTCCCGATATCCTGCCAGGAGATCCGTCAGATATCCCTGGGACGTCATTTTGCTATGTGGGATTGGGTGTTTGAATTAATTCTCCTGTTGACGAAGAGAGGGTAGTAGTTCTGCTAGTGCAGCATAGCAGACAGTGATACGAGACGTATTTAACAGTAGAAACATTAGGCTTTCAGATCTGTCCGTGACTTTCGAGTGGAGTAAAAAAACATACCTATTTAGTGCCTTGAACATGTCGGGTTTTGTACCTAAAAAACAATATTTGTGGGAAGTGTTACTCTTCTGTTTTTATCTCAGGAAATATGCTGCGGAAAGTCATTACTTTCTAATGGAAGCGTATGGAGAATATGCTCTGTCGGAAACAACGTGCAGAGATTGTTTTCGACGATTTAAAAACAACGATTTTGAGGTGAGTGACAAAATACATCCTAATCAGCCGAAAAGATTTGACAATCGAGAGTTAGAGGTATTACTGGCGGACGATTCATCTCAGACGCTTATATACTTGTCTGAAACACTAAATGTGAATGCACAATAACAATGGGGATGATTCAGAAATGGGGAAACTGGGTACCACATGAATTGACAGAAAGAGACGTTGCGAAACGCTTAAGCATTTGTGAAGTGTTGCTTCAAAGACAAAAACGGATGTCATTTTTGCATCGCATTGTGAGTGGCGATGAAAAGTGGATTCGTTTCGACAATCCGAAACGCAAGAAATAGTCGCAGCGAACAATCAACATTAACGTCAAAACCGGTGTGGCGACCCATTGTTGGTTGGTCGCAACATATCTTACCCTCTCCCCCTTTTTGTGTGTGTTCTTTTTCTTTCTTGTTCATGCTTTATTTGTGATGTTTTTTTCGTCTTCGGTAACTTCAGAGTGTTTTATTTGTCCTTTTTGTCTGCCTGACATTGCCCGAGCACCATCTGTATTAATCCCAACACATTTAACCCAATCAAGTTTATTTTCAAGGATAAACTTATTAAGAATATTAAACAAGGCCTCTACAGTTGTATGTAACGGAAGTACTTTACAAAACAAAAGGTCCTCATGAACCTTGTTATTGTGTTCATATCGAACAAAAGCTACCAGATTTGCATGTCCCGAGATATCAGTACTTTCATCTAATTGTAAAGAAAAATACTCACTGGAACTCAAGCGTTGTATCAATGTGTCCTTTCCGTTTTCAGCCATTTCGTCGATTCTTCGCTTTACAGTGTTGTTCGAGAGAGGCACTAATGAAAGCTCCTTGCAATGTTTTTCGCTAAGCAAATTGCGAGCTTGCCTTCGTTGCCGGAAGAATTAAGTCTTCACCAATTGTATGAGGATGTCCTTTTTTCGTAATCAGTAGAGAGACTTCGTATGAAGCTAAACAGCCTTTTCATTGTTTGAGCCTGACACAATGTCTCTAACTACTTTTTGCGATTGGGTAAGTTCTGCTAATTTTTGTTTTTAATAATAGGTTTGTTCACTGAAGCACTGTGCTTTGTTTCAAGATGTCGTAAATTCGACGGTTTCATGGCTTCATTTGATAGCACCTCACCGCAAATTACACACTGTGGTTTCTGATTACCATCTCGTTCAATAACCGAAAATCCCAACTCTAAATAATTCGGGAAATATTTACGCAATTTCTTAGCCACTACATTATAATTTTTGCTACATGAAGGCGTAGGCTTACCGTCATGTTCTGCAGCTTCACCGTTCGTTGGTAACGCACGTTTTACTGAGTCCGATTCAAGCCACCGATCCATTTTTCGTACAGATTAACACAGAAGTTAACAGAAACAATTGTACAAGTAACTGAAAGAAATAAAAACCTCCCTGATAAAAAGACACACTAACTTCTCACAGACTGAACAAAAAAACTTCACATAGAGCGAACAACGAACTTCTCACACGCCGAACAACTTCAATAATAACTGAAACTCAACTGCAAGAAGTGTCTTGTTGAGACCAATTTTGGCCCCAATGGTTTTGGATACCCCCCCCCCCCCCCCCCACACACACACACATACACACAAAAAGCATCGAACTTATGTGAAACTGTTTCCAGTTGTGTTTTGGCTAGTCTCTTTCTCTTGTCTGTCCCCTCCAATGTAACAACAGTGGTCACTCAAAGACTAGCAAATGTTACTCGACATCTGTCACCGCGGCCGACTTTGGGCGGGGAAGCTAGCTTACGTGATGAGCAACAGTAAATAAGTGCAGCAGAGCAAAGTTCAACAGGGCAGATATTTTCTCATCCTTTTCCCCTGTTTTAGTGCGTATTTTTGTGTTTACTGTAACAAGAATCCAGAGAAGAGGAAAGAAGAAATAGGAGACACTAACTAAAAACTGTGATCGAAGAGAATGTTTGTGGCTCTTGGAGTGGTCGGTACTATTAAGACCTGGACGACGTGCACACAGAAGACAAGAAGTGAAAAAGCTTATGCGCGATCAAACGTCTAAGTGACATTTTCAAACTTAAAAAAATCACGAGTACATTTTTGTATATATCAGGGAAAATATGAGGCATAAAATATTCATACTTTGCACAAAAGTGGGCTTTGGTATAAGATGTCTTCGCGCAAATATGAATATTTTATGCCTCATATTTTTTCCTCTTATGTACTCGTGATTTTTTATTTGAAAATGTCACTTAGACGTTTCTCTGCGCATACGCTTCAAGTGCATTTAGTCGGACTTCGAAATAAAAAAAAAAGTACGTGAAGCATCCCCGACTATTATGTTTTAAAATTATTTTATAAAATGAAATTGCAAAAAAATGATATAAATATTTGGAACTAAATTTCCGTTACACATCAAACTATCACGGCCCCCTTACATGCTTGTCGCGGACCCCAGGTTGGGAAACACTGATATAACTAATCCAATGACTGTCATGCCCAATAAATACAAACATAATAAAACTGTTAACAAATCATTCAACTATGTCTTGATAAAGCATATTGAGAACAAACTTTCTGATGGCGACATACATAGTGCTGTCAGATTTCTAATTTCTGAAGACAGCTTCGCTCCGTCAGACCCCACCATTTTCAGGACCTTAAAAGAAAAATATCCTCCGCACCCTTATGCATTTGCTCCTCCTAACTTAATAGATCATAATATTGATGCCAATAAAGTTACGTCCAACGAGTTACTTAAGGCGCTTAAATCATTCCCTACTGGTTCCGCTCGAGGGATAGACAGCATGCGGCCCTCACTCCTCAAAGATTTAATACTTTATAATATTCAAGACTCTAAGGATCCCCTTACCAAGGTTATTTGTAATTTTCTTTCTATGATCTTATCAGGAAAAGTGTCCATAGCAATAAGGCCATTTTTCTTCGGGGCTTCTCTTATAGCACTGAAAAAGAAATGTGGAGGCATTAGACCAATCGCTACAGGGAACACATGGAGAAGACTTTCTTCTAAAATTATATGCGGAACAATTAAAAATCAGCTAATTCAGCACCTTTCTCCACACCAACTTGGAGTAGGCATTCAACATGGAGCAGGAGCTGCTGCACATACTGCACGCATATATTATTCATACCCTCACCAGAAGCCTTCCTTAAAATTGACTTCAAAAATGATTTCAATGAAATAGACAGGCAAGCAACGCTCACAGTTGTCAAGGATAGTTTTCCTTCTATCTATCCATATGTGTTTCAAAGTTATGCTCAAGCCAGCTATTTATTTTATGATAAGGATATCATATCTCAAAGAGGAGTACAGCAGGGGGACCCTTTAGGACTTGCATTATTTGCAATGACTCTTCAACCTATTGTCAATAATATCAACACCGACTTGAATATATGGACCGATTTTCTTAAACAAGCGACGTGTTTATAATATGCGTGAGGCCTGGTAGTATATAAGGTAGAGATACCTTTACCATTCGTAGTAATACATTATCGACTCATACTGCGTTAGAGTTAATTTCGCCTCAAGCTTTCATAACTGTGTTTTTGTCAACTGATCAAATGTAAATTTATTGCAGTTGTTTTTAAAATAATTGTTTTCAAAATATAGACATTCATTACGGATGCGTTCTACGTCATAATTCATATTACTCACACGGTTAACGAAGTCGCTATTTATTTTGTCTGGGTTGATGACAGCTTGTGGTTAATTATATTTATTTTCGTTGGCTGCGCCAATATATCTCAGTTGCTTCCATAATTTTTTGGAATGAAGATATGATTTATTAATATAGTGAGCAAAGTAAGCCTTTTTCTCTCATCGTATGGCATTTGTAGCAAAATTTCGTAATTCCTTATACTCCTCCCAGGCAGCTTGGGCTGTTTTCCTAAACTTACGAAACGCCGTATCCCTGAGTTTCATTATAAGTTTTACATTGCTACTTGCTAGTGATCCACGGGACTTGCTTCTTGACAAGGTGTAAAATACTGAGCTCGTATCTGAGCAGACGTTACAGAAATGCTCACTGTTTTTTGCCAAATGTTTACCGAGGTTGTTTACAAGCAATCGTTGGGTCTTTTTAATTTTATGGCTGCGTTGCAATTAAAAATATTGAATTTATATAGGTACTGCGTTAATAAGAGCATGCTTTTGATTGACACGGAATATTATGAATCAAGGAATATGTGTCCTTGTATTTGTAATTCTGACTTTAGTAGTGTGTGTATCGGAAGATCCTAAGTACATTATGTAGATATTACACTGGATGTACAAAGGAATCGAAATATTTATAAAAAATGTCTTCGGAAGCGTTATCTGAAGAAAATGTTAGTAGTGCTTGTCGTTTATGCATACGAATGGACGGACAGAGGAGAAGCGTCTTTGAAGAGCAAGAATGCAATCTTGCTACTAAAATAGCAGATTGCATAGGTATTACGGTATGTATTGCATTTTTATTGGACCATACAGTACACGTATAGAACAATTTGGATTGAACAAATCTTGCGTAACACAACCCGTAGGGAAATGCTAGTTGAATATAATCCATTTTTGTAGAGGTCCTGCAATCAGCACTAAGAACATTTTATTTTCAAGTGTACAAGGGCGTAGTTTGGGATAACAATGTTTCTCACGTTAGCAATAAGGGACTGATAACTTGTCCACCCTATATCGGCCTGAGCCTTAGATGCTTAAAGACCATCAATTCAAAAGACTGCACTGTATACATACGAAGCAATGACATTTATTTTCAAGATTGAGAATGACTTACTGTCAAAGGTATTAAAAAGATGGGTGCGACGAAACAAAGAAGTTCATTATCATAATACCCGTGCAGCTGGAAATTATTTCTTGGAACGAATGTATACAAACAGATCTTCTAAGTCTATTTTTAGTGCTAGTGTATCTAAATATAACAAACTAAGTAACGATTTGAAGTCATCAACAACAGTGACGGAATTTAGGAAGAAACTATGGCTAGAACTGGAAAGAAGTTATGGTTAATGTGTAATGAATGTAGGATGAATATGGAATAATGTTTATGTGTAATTTTATTAGCAGACTACTACTACATATTATACAACTGAACTGAACTGAACATACCTCTAAGATCATTGTCTATCTTGTGTACAAATTTCGACAATAATGTTCCTTGTATAAATTACATAAAGGTTCTGTTCCATATCGGAGACCAGCCTAACCTAACCAAGAAAATTTGCAAAGGAAACAATAAAAGTGTTTAAAAGTCTTATAAATTAATGTTCGCTCCCCGATACGGAATTTTATTCTACATAAGTAGTAAGGCGAAAGATGTAGATAAGTTAACCACCCTATGCAGAATAATACAAGGGCACAGACATGTATATAAATGGTAATTCTTACATAAGCAGTTGCTTGGTCTTTCTAATTTACACAAGCCTCCAATATTTCGATAAATGCAAGATCAAGTATTGGTGGTTGCCCTTGACTCATAAATGTTTTTCTGCATATCCAGGAGCCCCCGAGGTGATGACGGAAAAGAGTATTGATTGCTTCATTCCCATGGGCATAAAACCGTGTATCTAAATAGGTTATAATGTATTTCATTACTAGAGTCCTGATGTTTAGGCACTAAAAAGTGAAAATAGGCACTAGAAATTTCATAGGTCAAAAAAGGCAAGAGAACTTGTGTAAACTTCCACAAATAATTTGGCAAAAACTAGACTAACACTTCGATCACAGTAAAGGTTCTGCACATCATGCAGAACTTGTCTCTGCCAGTTGAAAAGAAACTATTTTTAGAAAGTTCTCATAAAAAATAGGCACTATACATTGAAATATGCAGAATGGGCAAAACAAAAATTGCTGTAGGCAGCCTATGACACCCCAAAATAAACTTATGTCAGTTAACTTTATAATGTCTCTAATGTAAAGAATAGGCATTTTGTTTATTGATAACTTCTTTGATATACATAACATTGCATTATTACCCATTACTACGTATTTGCAACAGAGACATTGGAAAGGAAGCAACAGTGAAACAAGAACCAAACGGTGAAATCTATTATAGATAGGCCTATTGAATAATTTATTTTGTCATATAATATTCATTATTGTATTATCAATTCAACCCCATCTATAATGACAACAGTTTCGAGATTGGTTACAGTGCGGCGAGTTCTTTCATCCGCCTGAATATATTTCCTTTTCTTGGGCGGCTCTTCTCTTCGAAGCATTGCCACGTACACTAAGTCCTTTCTTAGGGGAGAGGTGGGCTGGGCTCTGGAGTTCATCTATAAATTGCCAAATCGATGGGTGATCCATTTGAAGCACCGACTGCAATCCATGATGAGCTACTTCGGTGTGGTGGTTTGTTCTGGACTGATCATTAACAACTTGCCCAAAGGTCATGGACCCATGAACGCATTACCATGGAGGGAATCCGTGTACAGTATGCATTTTTCTTTATTTCACAAGAAAGAAAAGCTAATATTTATCGGTGCTGGAGAGCAGCTACAAACTAAAAGTAGTGCCTGTATGATCTATGCGTCTGGATTTCGACGGTCCGCGCGATTCGACATCGCGCATAGGAAATGTATCACAGCCCACGCCATTTCCCAAACTCGGAACAAATCCATTTTAGGCTCTGCATAGTAAAACAACGTAACATTAAAATAAAGTGTAACTGTGCAGTATTCTTGGTATAGTGCGTTTTTCGTGAAACTACAATTGGGCATTACTTTCGCAGTAAACTATCGACCAAAATAGATAAGGTTGCGTTAGGTAATGCCTGGTTAGTTTAGATAAGGTGCTAATATGTAACGTTATACCGAATCCTTTAATTGAGTTCCGCAAGCCAAGAGCCTACACAGCGTAATGCATATTGAAGCTGTTACCTAACCTACCGTAATTTAACTTCAGCAGCTCTCCAGAATCTTGCGGTTGTGATGGATTGCATCAACTGGGAAAAATGTAAGAGTACAAGGGCTATGAAGTGATTACAATGGAACAGCTCCAAGATCTGACAAAATGTACGGTGAGATGTAGATTAATTAGTTACAATTGTAGGATACAAAGACCATGCTTACCTTACTATAGGATGTAACTAGAAGTTTAATCTTGCAAATCAAGCGGTTAAAACTCAGTTCATAGCAGGTTCGTAGCGAGAGAGGGGCTAGGATGGGTCCGTTGCCCCCTAAAATTTTCCTACCCCCCAATAAAATTATATCTGTGTTGAGTCACGGCCTCCCGAAATCGTTCGCGCGCCTTTACAGTTTGTGGTAGGCGAAAGTCCTGTTTAATGGCGCTTTGCATTTAGACAGTCTTCGGTTCAATACCAGCAGCTTGGTATTTTAACAGGTTTTGTCGTGATTTTCCCTGTCATACCACTCTAATGCTGGGTACCTTCATACTAGGTACTGGCCGACTTTAATTTTATTTATGACCAGGGATTTGTGGTTCAGGCTGGGATTCGAAAATATGGTATTCTCTTTTGGGGATCCTCAAGTGGGCTATTGACAGTTTTTAGACTACAAAAAAAAGTTATTCGAATCATTACACACACACATTTACGTGCGAGCTGCAGACAAATTTTCAAGAAATTAAATTTGCTAACAGTTCCATGTTTGTACATATACGAGGTGTTAAAGCTGATAAAAAGTAACCTTGATGGCTACACTACACACACTGATATACATAGACACGACACAAGAATGAAAAATGTTCTTAGACAAATGTCCCACAGAACAAAAATTTTCGAAAGATCACCGCATTACTTCGGTTTAGCCCTATACAATAAATTGCCACAAACTTCAAAAAACATTAAGGATATCAATATATTTTGTCGTGAAGTTAGGAAAATGTTGACAAACAAAACTTACTATACAGTTGATGAGTACTTGCAAGACTAAATATTATAAGGGTAAAGAAAATAGGTGATAATGAAAGTCAATTATGTCGAAAAACTGCTACAAAACAATTTTCTATGTAATTTAAGAAAATATGTATTCTTATTATGGACATGTTCTATACCATATGTGCAAATGAGTACAATGTATTGGTCTAAGGAACGCAATAAATCAAATCAAATCAAAAATCAAGCGTAAGAGAAAGGATGCGGCAGGCAGTCGGCCTGGGCCTAAGTTGAAGGTATCATCCCAACATTTGCCTGGTATGTGAGAGGAATACTCTTGAAAAAATCTAGTTGTTCGGCCGCTAGCATCTAACCGAGGACCAGCTGAATGCGAAGCCAACCAACACTCTTACCAACTGAACAATGACCATTCGGTCACAGCCTTGTTGAAAGCATGTCACAAAGTGTGGCGGAAAGTGCAAGGACCCCGGCCAAACATTTCAAGTAGGTGACCAAATACATTTTCGTTCGAAAAATATAACTATCTGTAATTTATTGCAATATCCATATCATATTTCTCATTAGACGAGAATTGCTTTCCAATGGTGATAGACTAATGTAGTTGGGAACCTTAATATCAGCAGTCCGCTTTATAGGCTGAAATTAAAGACGACTAACTGCTGGGTATAGTTAGTTACTTACTGCGTGACTACTTTCCAGTGCTCAGCCGTGGGTGGTTAACTACTGGCGTTATTTATTATTTCAGTTTTCTTGAAATCGGTCACCTTCATATTCCGCAAACCTCGAAACTTTCAGTTCTTCTGGAGTGAACATATTCTCCCTGTACTATTATTCGTCCACACTTAAAAGTATACTATTGTTCTTATGGCAACATAGATGCCGATTAGACTGTTAAATAAAATAATAATAATAAAAAAAGAACGAAACAGCTCGCTGAAGCCGTTCTCTCATTTCGTGTTACCATAGCCGAGCGGCAACTCTCCAGTCGCTGTTAGTTTTCCTCCCTCTTCCTCCGTCAAGTTTTTCAAATGAAACTATCGTTATATTAGATAATTAAATATGTGTAAATGAAGAAGGATTTAGGGAATTAATTTTGTCGTACCAATGTTAAATACAAAACCTTTACGTGGGATCATTAAAACAAATAACAGTGAAGAAATTTCGTGTGCGTCAGGGGGAAGTACGATAAGTAAAACAGCAGCTGTCTGCAACAGTATAGACCAAACACTGGATCGGTAATAGCTTTAAACCAAGCAATTTGAACAAAAATTTTAAAAAATACCAGCTTTGTTTACATACTGACTTTACAAAAGTGATTCTGGACGCTATTTTTCAGGGAGGAGAAATGCACGTAATTCGTTCATCTTCACAGGTGAATGTCGTTACAAGCATTCTGTGTTAAGTTTATTTATTTATTTTTTGTGTGTACCAAAGGGCAGCGTTAATAGATTTATGTAGAAGAAAGTTGCCCGAATACTGGGCAGCTATATCTTCATCTGCTGTTGAACTTTATACGTTAATAAAGGTTAATGTAAATCAACGATCTCCAACAAAAGATGGCAGCACTATCTCCGTATGTGCCTATTGTATTTTTATCGTTGCACGAAAATTCAATGCTGCTCCTACAATTTCAAGTCTAGAGAGCAGACGTGAATCATTTAATCTTCCAATGTACAAATAATTCAACAGGTCATACAGCCCTCTTTGAAACCCTACTTAGACTTAAAATTCTCTCATCATTTTCGGGTAATTCTCAAATTTTCTCACCAAATATAAAAAAATGGCTACATTATACTGAACTTTATCCGTAAGAACAAAATACAATCATAAAAAAAAGTACTAAACGAAAGTAAACGAATATAATTAAATGTGTTTGTATAAATGAATCTAATGAGTTCTCCTCAAAGTTGATTCCCTTTCGACGGCTCAAAAGACGAAACAGAGATAAACTACTGCAGTGCAGGACCTGCCAGGGTGTGAGTGGGAAAAATTTTACCGGAGCTAAACTCTTTTGTTTTCTGATGCTCAGGTGGTCAGCATTAAAACGTGATATGACTTACAGGTTGAGTCAGGTAGAATCCAAGATGGCGGGCGGCCTGAAATTCAAGATGTCCGCCGCTCGAACTGGCAGAATTTACATTTTGCGCTGTAGATTGGAATCATTTGAAGATAATGGGATCATTCTTAGCGAAATTAGTCAGAAGAACCTAAGCTTTAAAATGATTCCTTTTTTTTATGTGTTTAAGGAGATTGATTAACTTTTTATCTCTATTTAAACCTTTAATTTTAATTAAAACTTTAGTAAACTGCTCAGTTTCCACACACAATATAGGCCTACCTTGAAATACCTGAGTAACATTCTTACTTTTGTATTGCCCGTCCCGACCTGAACACATTTTTGTCAATGCTCCAATTTTGTATATTACATAAAGTTGTTTTCTTATATAAGAATTTAAGAATTAGGCACACAGCTATGTCTGTAATGAGATTAGAAATTGGAAATGAAAAATACCAAAATGACAAATGAAAATTAAATTAATTTGCAGAAATAGTTCATTTATTAATTAATAAAGTTAAATGTAAATGCGAAGAGTTAGGAATACAATGAGTCAGGTAATGGACTGAAAAAGTAGCAATGAACAGAAAACAACAGCATGTTTATTTTTTCCGGTGCTATCCGTTGAACGCCTTATCTACCATTGAATGAATTCTTGCTTTTTATGCCACAAGAACAGTACTGACAACAACTGGTCTGTTTTTTTGTGGGGGATGGGTGTGGACGCGCATGATGCTTTTCAAATTATACATTAAAGTGAACTTACTCCCTGTGGGTATTATTATTATTGTGCATTTTGTGTGTATTATTTATTTACTAGATATCGCTTCTTTTCTGTTTATAAGTTGTGCTGTTACCGTATCCATTTTGTTATCCTTTCAGATAACAGAAGATGATCCTTTACCCAAAATTGTATGCAGCGTGTGCGCTTTCCAGATACAGTCATTTTACTATTTCCGCAAGAGATGTAGGGACGTTGATGAAATTTTTCAAAAGTTCGCACATAAACATTACGGAGGGAATGCTGAGGAATATATGGTAAGTGAATTCATTTTTTTTTTTTTTTTTTTTTTAAACTCAAGGCTAACACATACTCTACGGCAGGCATATGCATCCTACGGCCCGGGGAGGCCTCTCATCCAGCCCGCTGGAGCGAATATTGTTGTTAAGGTGGGAATAAATACATCTTTATGGTGTTTGGTGGGGGTCCCAGATACAACCGTTAGAACAAGTATTTAAAAGTACCGTCAAATGAACCAGACGTCATGGTCTGTGACAAGAAACGGAGTGAAATATTTGTGATTGAGGTTGAAAATACCAGCCAAGACTGTCTGCAGACAGTAAAGACCGAGAACGAATATACATTTATTAACAAACAAATTCGGGTCGGAGGATGTATCATCCCGTATGGTGATTACAAAGTACCAGAAAACGTACTTGAAGGAGATTCGGATATATAGCAGCATTCAGTTGCACATCCAATTGAAAGTTTAAAAAAAAAAAAAAAAAAAAATACCCTGGATAGTATTTCCTTTGATTGCCAGCGAGATCGCGATGTTGACGAGCAGCTCGGAGACACAATCGAGTCTGATATAAGACCAGCTGAGAATGCTGCTGCCGAAGAGATATGTGAAGTACACGAATATCAGATGTAATAACTAACATTAGTACTCAATAAATAAAGTTAAAAATTTTGTGTTACTTCCACATTAGTGTTTCTGCAATGTTCTTTTAGCTGGAGATATAAAATATTCTCTGATAAAAGGTTTAACAGTATCAAAAACGACCCGCTTTCTCATTAGCTTTCAAGTGACCGGCTCTCGCTCTGTCCCAAGTTGAACATTCCTGCTCTACAGCGAGTAGTTTCAGCCACGAGTAATGCATATTATAATCTGCACCAATAAAAATTAACATGTTTTAAATTACAATTTTAAACTTGCTCAACTGTTCCCTCTTGCAGTTGTAGTAGTCTAATAAACTTTTGCTGGCTAAGCTTTTCGATAATACTCGATTACCTTTCTCGTGCAATAGAAGCATAGGGTAAATTAAAATGCGTTAATAAATATTTGTAGTTGTGTATGTTTATATGTATCTGTAGACACGTAAGTAGTTATTTATACCGGGTGACCAAAAAGTTACGGAACCCGCTGTTTCATAATATGTAACTATTAAACTAAAAAATATAGACACATTTTTCTTTTTACGTTAAATATTTTAAAGATATTAACTAGCATTAATCATTGATTACAGCTGTTTGTAAAAAATATGTTACCAGGGTCAGATTTTTTTTTATTTTTATCATGTTTCTTTCGTCACGCAAGACGAAAATGGTCTACCTTTCTGGCACGGCTGAGTTCGGAAAACTTACTTCTAATACCTCTTCCGCAGTGTCATACGATAATGTTCTGATGTAATATTTAGCAACAAATGCTCTTTAACCGTGTTGAAAGCCACATTATTTCACAACTGTCATAAATGCACCGCAGTTCAACCCAAATTCTCATCCTCTTCACTTTTTCACGCTATGTTTAACTGATAATCGAAACTCACATAAGTTTATGCATTCATCTTCATCAAATAACGTAATAAATATATTAAATATCTCATTTACACAATTTACGCTCAATTTTTGAAATGTAGACATATCAGACATTTATAAATTACGTACCAAATTGTGATGCCATCCTTTGATGAGAATTACAACTCATGTGCAGCTATATCATATGCCGTAAATATTTCTATACATTTAGATCTTCTTCTTATGGATGTAAAAATGCATGAAAGAAATATTTTATACATTTAATATCCTATTATCTTTGATAATCCATCATTGCTATGAATTTGCACATTCGTAACAACCATTTCGTATTGATTTAAACTTCATTTAAAATATCTCGATCATTCAGGATTAGGGCCTAAAAATATCTTGTCACAAACTTCCTCTTTCTGATTTATCTCATTATATAACTAACTTTCATTAATCGACATAAAAACGCTGAAAACATATAAAGAATGTAAAAATACTTCTTTAATATTCAGGAACTTGGCATAATATTAAATTATATAAAAATATGTGAACCGTAACACGTTGCGCTGACCCTATAACTCTTTACTTGAACGTAATACAGCTCTGACAGGCCAGGGCCCTTAAGGGACTGTCGCGCCACCCAATTTAGTTTTTAATTAAAGGCATTTAGAATATGATGATTCTGTTTTATTTCAGAATACTCCTTCCATGTTTAACCACACTTACAAATTAGTGTTTCATTAATAAATTAACATTCGATGTACCTTCCTATTCATAATTGTTTTCGTGTTTATCAAAAAACTCTATTTAAACAACAATTAAAAATAAGACATCCTCTTAAAATAGAACAGTGTTAATGGAGTAAATCCCCTGTGCGATGCGCACGAGCCGTGAACGGCGCATGGGCGTTGTGAAGGTAGCGTTCCACATATGCTCGACCGACCACCTTTACCTTCTCAAGGTGCCCAGGAATACCAAGGGGTAGTCAATTTGATAGGAGGCTGAGTTGCCTCAGAGCGCAAGACATGGGAACACTGCGAGAAAAGTCTTCAGCGTCCTGGCCGGGATTTGAACCTAGGCAACCCGATTCGTAGTCAGACGCGCTAGCTACCGTCTAAGCCACGGCGACTCATATGTTAATGGAATAGACTTATTTTTTATTTTGAGTGGTCTTGTACAATGTAACTCAATTCCTGCCGTCTTGCAATTTCTTCCCTCAATGAAGGTATTATCTCAAGCGGTTTTTTAATATTTTGTAAATTTTACTTTAATTTAGTTTGCTGTATGGGTCCCATGTTTTTTTTTTTATTATTGTATTGTTGTAGGTTGTATTTCTCGTGATCTACCTAGCGGTCAAGGTACATTTGCTTGTATTCTGTGTAGTGTAAGTGTTGGGTCTTTCCTCACAAACTATCTTGAGCAGAAATTAGCAGGCTGTCTCAGTTTTTTGGAGAGAGAGATGGTGCTGGGATGCGACAGCTAGCTCGTGTATAGTTTTATACGAAAGATTTGTGTGTGTGTGTGTGTGTGTGCGCGCGCGCGCTTCATAAGAGCTTGCTCTATGTGAATTGACAGCATGGGGATGGGGTGGATAGTTACTGCTTCGAACCCAGTTCGGGATGTCCATCCTGACTGATCATTCCTCATGGTTTTTCCACTGTCCTGTCAAACTAGTAATGGAGTTGTATCTAGAATAGACGTTCTGCCACTTTTATTTACCTCTTTACCCCGAAGTTTATGTTGCTCAGATATGTTAATTAATTAAATTGAAGTTAATGGACTGTACAGACATCCATCGGCTAGCCCATCTCGAGTCTGAGCAATGAGAAGTACATCTTCCGGGAAAGTTTACATCCGGGGTCTTCATTTCAGCTACTGCCCCGGCATTCGGCTGATGGGATTGAGGAAAACCGTGGAAATCTCAGTCAGGATAACAAGCTTAAGTAAGATTCGAACTTGCTCCGCCTCTCGAGTCAGAGCGATCCTTGTTACTACATTGCGGGGGTTGGACCATTCGTTCATTTTTCTTATAGTATATTTTTATATATATTTTATTAGGATGGAGTTATAGACTTAAATGAAGATTCCGAAGCCATAATAGACGTAACGAATCATAAGGTTGAAGCCATGGAGAAAACTAAACAGGAACCTATCGAATATTTACTGAGGACTTTGAAGGTTGAAATTTGTGGAGGAGATGACAAACTCTTGAATGACGCACACAACTTTAATATTGACGATGTGTTACGGAAACTAATAGAACCAAGTCTTCTGGAAAAGTTGAGCTCTGGAGGTTTAGATGGAGATGAACTGACAACGTTGATGAACATGGTGAGAATGGAGAGTTTGCAGAAGAATATTGATGCAAGAATGATTGCACTCAAAATATTGTTGCAGAACAACGAAGAGGAGGATTCTTTGCCTTCCGTTGAACCTAGTGGGATCTGTATTCAGAATACTTTCACTGTTACAGACCACCAGTCTTCCAGGTATGCTATTTTAATTTTCTATTATTTCTTGTTTATTAAGACGTATATTAAGGTTAGGTTTGATTTGTATAGCGCCAAGTTTATTTGTTTTCCTTAAGTTTACATGACGATTACAGCTGGCAAATTGAGTCTCGTATTGTAACTTGTAGTAATCGTGAAGGAAAATATAGAAGAATTAAATTGCCAACCTGAGGTGTTATCCTCACTTGTCTCGTGAAATAATAGTGTACTACCGATGCTGTTAGGCAATTTCTTTAAAAACGAATTTGTCTTCCTGGAGTCCTCCTTTTTTTTACGTGCGGTGAACTGTTAAGCTAGTGGTTAACGCACTTGTCTTCAGTGCAATACCCGGTGGGAGCTCCACATTTCAGCGTTGACCCAGCGTCGTAATCCCAGCTGGGAAGCTACTTGAATTAAGGAGTAACGGTTTCAGGTTTTGAAAAGTCTGATAAAAGAGGTAATAAGGGTCGTTGCATTGACAACATGATCCCTCCTTTCGACGAGAGGCAGGCAAACCCATTTAGGTACTTCATCTATCATGTCGTAATCTTTGCAACACAATTCCTAGAAAAGTAGAGAAGTACATTTAACATACATGAACATTTTTCTCAAGAGTATTGTGTCAACAATCCAAATAACCATAATTGTTTTACAGTATGTATAGGCCAATGTGTCACTGAAATACATATTATATAGGTTGGCTTTTGCCCGTTCTTTTCTTCGTTTTCGTTAATGTAAAATACACAATGAAATACGCATGTTTTCCAGGTTTTAGTACTGTTATTAGTTATGTTTAGTATTATGTTTGAGATTCATGGCGGCCATTTATGAACCGTTATCTATTTTAATAGTGAAGTAAGTTAAAAGATGTGGTGATATTACTTCTCTATTTTTCTAAGTGATATCTTCAATTTCTGAGCGAGTTAGCCGGTACTCGGTCACAATCTCAAAGAACGAAAACTAATTTATATGAGATCTATGTATTTCAGTGATGCACTGCCCTATAAATATTGTAAGACAGTTATGGTTGTTTGAATTGTTGATACAATATTTCTGAGAAATGTTCATGTATCTTAAATGTATTTTTCTACTTCTCCAGGAACTGTGTTACAAAGGGTCGACATGATAGCTGAAGTACCTAAGTGTACACTAAAAGACTGCTACAATAAATATTTAAATTTGTTCCGACATGGGTATAATGAAATTTCGAATATCACACAAAGATACCATGAGAAAAACAATAAAATCACCTTTGTTCCGCTCGTTAGAAAAGTCTGTCATCCTTCTCTTCTGAAGAACATAGCCAGTGGTAAACTTGAAATAAAGTGTGGAAATAGTCTTTTGTTTCATTGAGGCTCTTAAGTTGTCCCAGCGGTGAAACTTAAAGAGTTGCAGTGGAAAACTAACAAACCTGCACAAATGAAGACCACAGGAAAGGTACGTGCTTCGTCCATTTTTGGCGAAATTGAGGTAAAAGTACCGTCAGTTAGCTCTTTGAAGGACCTTTTTAACAAGCTATCATGCATCATAGTCCGCCTGCTACAAGTAATTATTTATTTGGTGTGTAGATATACGCAATTCTAATTCTGGGCTTTTAAAATGCACTCCTGTAAAATCAAGGAAATGGACAAAGCAGATTCTTTTCCTGCGATCTTCAAATGGTAATTTCTTAAGTGCATTATACAGTGAAGTAACTAGTTACTTTAAAATCTTTGTAACGCAAAAAACATCTACTTATGTACACATTTGCTCTTCGATATGCAAGGGGTGAAAGAAAATTTTGACCTTGACTGCTTGTACTTTAAGTACACGTTACCTTCTTGACTTACCAGGGTATTTCCAAACGTTTGCCTCACTCGGTAGAATGGAATAGGAGTACATACATTCGAAACTTGTATTGCACTACACTGAACACACAACAATAAAGAAATGTTTCAGTGCTGATATAAAAAAGACAGTTTGTGGGGGTAATTTGTTTTAAGCTTACTGGTATATCACAACATGCTTGGACTAGTAGAATAATATTTAATCCATTACGACATTTATAATTTAACCCCTGCAGGGTTAGTCTAATTGTAAACTGTATTATTTCCGTATTAGCCAGAGTAGTATTAAAAGGGTATAAAATAAAGTATTACCATAACTAAGTCATACCTTAATTACGTTATTTCTTTTACAGTGAATCAAAGACTCGCAGTGTTTCACCTGCCAGTGACTCAAGGACTCAGACTGCTAGTTCCCATGTTTCGTCAGAAGACTCTGAAAGTAATTATGACAGTCAAGATTCGGATGACAGCTTTTCCATTCCAGCTAAGAAAAAGAAGAAGCTTACAGTTAGCAGTGATAAGGAAATTAACACCAACGTTCGTATTACACAAACAACAATGTATATGTGTAGAATTTGTTGTAGACATTTCAAATCAGAATTCTCTCTGGACGACCACATATTGGATTTGCACCCGTCTATAAACCCAGTTAAAAGCTCAAAAGCTGATAAAACCAAAGCTAAGAAAGGTGTTGTTAGTGGCGCATGTGATCAGAGCGTGCGAACAGAGATAAAAAAGAAGAAAAATACTCGGGATTCAAGTGTAAATTCATTACGCTCGCCTACCATTGCTAATTGTACCAGAGCACTGAGATCGAATTCGCAACAAATAGAAGGTAAGTTCTAGTTTTTAATTAACTAATTAATTTACTTTAAGGCTAAATCCCAAAAATGTCCCAATACTGTCTGCACACAATCCTGAATTTATTATTATTTTTTTGTTAAAACTAATTGTACTCATTATTGAAGGACGAAACTGATTTTGGTCTGTGAAAGTTAATTTCTGTTTTACTCTACTGAAATTTGAGTAATTGACGTAAAATGAAAAAGGCGGGAAAACCCACTTGGATTGAGCCTTAAGGGTCTGAACCGACAGCTATGGTCTTAGCCCATCACAAATCTGAGAGCGTTCTTTCGGATTAAAAAATAGAGAAAGTAGCCATCAAAGTTAACCATTTCATGTACAAACGCTTTCTGGTTGGATGTAATTAGTTATTTGAAGCGTTGTTTATCAGAGGGTCCCAAATTTGAATCTTTTATTTTAAGGCCTTTAGGCAACTTTTGGCTCTTTGAGAATGGGTGAAAGGAAGAAAGTGGGAAGAAACGGAAGAACGCCGAGCAAACCCACACACACAGTGTTCGTTCACCACAAAGCCCACATGAAACGAGCCGAGATGAAAATGAGAACCCCACGCACAAGAGGTAAGCACTCTACCACTGAGTCACCGCGGCCCATTACACTTTCAACTTCTTAATTTGATGATCTAGGCCTAGGTTTAATTCTCCGTTGCCTAAAGCAGTTCAGCATTCTCAACCTTACTCATCACCACATAACCTATACTTTTAATTTTTCCCATCGTTTGATAATACGATCGCACTGACTCGCGAAATATATCACAAGTGTATTTTTATTTGTTTGTGTTTAGCATACGAGACAATAAGCTACACACCAACAGGTAAGAAAATGTCCGTTTTCTCTCCACGAGATTTGACAGACGATACTAGGCAATTAACCCTTTATATTGTAATATGTGCCTTTTTACAGTTTTTCCATTTTCTCTTGAATCATAAGATTATTTGAACACTAAAAACCTCGTTTATCCGGAATTGTTAGGACCAGACCTTTTCCGGATAAACAAAATTCCGAGAAATCAAATTTACAATTTTTTATTTTATAAAAATGCCTTATTTTTATAAATGGTTTATTTTTCTTTTCTTATGTCCCATGATCTGTAATGCTGCATTTATAGGGTTCAAACTTCTACAACGCGGCATGGTCAATACATTTAGATTATACTTGCAGAAGCAATAGTGTTTCGTATTGTGATTATCTTCAAGACTAGTTGAAACTGACTCAGCACATTTATCGGCAAGTTCGAGAACAAACGAGATGATCAGATGACACATGTTACAATTTAACGTATAAATGGCCTGTTTTCTATTTTGTTAATTTTAAATAGGGTAATGCCGGATTTTTTTTTTTTTTTTTTTTTTTTACTGAAATTTTAGAGAAAAAACCTCATGTTTCAAAATCAACCCTATTCCCATGTGATATCTCCAGTTTCTCTGAACAGCACAGACATTTTCATTGTTTTTCAAATATTCCTGAATTGTGAAGATATATAAATATTTTTTTCTTGGGTGTCTTGGATCTTCCTTCTAGTTTACCCTATATGTGAGACAGAAACAAGTTCATAAAATTATTAATTAGCGTGCAGCTATATACAATACATATAAGTGAATACATGGATTTCAGAGCTCTTTAGACACGTGACAACCTGATTGTTTTTTGTGATGATATTTTCAGGAGGTGAAACTAAGGAAAATAAAACGTTTCCTTCCAGTTTCTCTGTCGTACCTATATATATATATTGAAATGGGCTGTAGGAAATTGCAATTTCAAATAGGGAAGAAAATGAAAATAGATTAATGAGATTTGAACCGGAGTCATGAAAATAAGAAACCGAATTGTTGTCCACTACTCCAACTGAGTTGGTTTAGCCTATCGTAGGACTTTATTACTTTCTACCAAATGTGTATTATTAAACTGATTTGCATTAAAATGAAGTAAGTAGCAAATAAATTTCAACTGCAAACGTATTATCCTTGATATGGTAACGATTTACTGAAAATAAAGCAAAGAAATAAAGTTAAAAATAAAAATAAATCAATATTCAAATTTCCTAATTTCTCAGTATTCAGTTAAAGATTACCATACAAAACAAAAAGTTGAAGCAGCACTCACATATAACCTCCTCTCTAGACTAAACATGAACTGAACTGCCTTTTTTTATAGCCCGTAATCTGTTGGATCAGAGCAAAGATTAAATTTGTTTCTAACGCCGCATTCATTATTAACCTGTATTGAAATGAATGATTTTACTTTTGTTAATGCAGACAATGTGAAACGCCATGCAATTACCAGCTTCGTGGTACATGGCTACACCATAAACTCTGTTGGACTTCCACAAGCAAACAAGATTTTAATTTAATTTATTTTTTATTTAAAACCTTTAGGCAACTTTGGCTCGGGAAAACAAGAAAACAACGAGGAATGAAAGAAAACTGAAAATAATCACACATTTGTGCACGTTTTTCTATTAACAGTAGGATCGGGAGGTTGTGGGTTCAGTCCTAGCGACCGACCATCCTGAGGGTTTTTCCTCAATCATACCAGGTAAATGCCAGGATGGTACCTTCAATATAGGCCCTGGCCGACACCTTCCCGAATCCTTTCCCCTCCCCTATGCTGGCCTGATCCTTAGGTACCTAAAGGCCGTAAATGTAAATCAACTTCAGAATTCAAATTCGTACCACCACCACTACTACCTCCAGGATTCGCACATTTGATTAAGAAATGACTGAAAGGAAAACACGTTACGATAGTGATGTTATCAAGTAAGAAATGAAATAGGTTAAAACCTAAGAATCCAGGCCGTAGCTGTTATTAAGAAAAGTTCTTACAAATACGAACACGAACTATAATTAACTTGCTATATCTCCTGTGGGGAAATGGTAACACTCGAAGCCTTGTAATTATGGGGTTCAATTCCCGGTGGGGGCACAAGTGGCTCGGAACCCACTTTAAACTGTAGATCCCGTCCCATCATCTTCATCGGATAGAAGGCAAAGACAAACCACCATTGATTCACCTCCCGGGTGACATTCGGGTCAGGACCTGCCTTCGGGAAGAACACCAATCATCATCTGTTAAGCTTCGTGATGGGAATATTATTTCTGTTGTATACATTAGTACTCTCTCTATTACAAAATATTAATGTTTATAACAGCCTCAGCAAGAAAATCAGTTCAATAAATATTTATGAAATATATTGCCCGGTTAATGAAAGGATGCTTAGAACATGTTGCAAGCCCTTAAGTGTAAAATTGTGGGCTTTTCAGCTTAGAATAAATGAGCTTAATATTCCACTTACTCAGCCTTCCTTTAACCTTCTTATGATTCCTACGTATTGTAGTTTTAATGCGTTTTGTTATTGTTATGTTTTAATACACATGATAAAGCTTGGTTGAATCAAGTAGAAATATTTTGGCTATTGTTAATATCAACGTGTTTATAAGGCTTTTTTTTTATTTGGAAAATCTAGATGATGACACGTGAATAATAACCTGTGGTGTTAGGACTATAAGTAGTGCCTCCAACCCTGTCATACCTAGTGTCGAAAATAGCTGGTTACGAATCAGCAATAGGGAAAACTGTACAATGTTAAATTCAGCTGACTCCTCCATCGTGACTAGTTTTCTTTCGTTTTCCTCAGTGAGTAGGTAAATGCTGGTATGGTACCTTGAGTTAAAACCAAGGACATGAAAATCTACCTCAAGAATGTAGGAAGGACTGATGTTAAAAAAACTTAATGTAAATTTGGAACTTTTCAGTCATTCTATAAATTGAATGTTGTATATTATCATAATATTTAGTGTCTGTAACTAATAATGATCAGAAAAAAGGAATAAATATTTGATTGTATGCCTCCTCTTCATTTTTATTGATCAGTAGGGACAGTAGAATTTTGTGGTCTTTAAATTTCTTGACTACAAGGGTAAATTTCTTGAGTAGATAAAAACGATAATCAAGTGACGTTTTTAAATTTTAAACTTAAACCTTGCACTAATGCATGCTGCAGAATAAAAGCTAGATGATGGCATCTAGTTCGACATAGCGTCTAGTCTGACATGGTTTAACATGGTGTGTAGTCTAAGTTGGTTGAATATGGCGTCTAGTGTAAGATGGTCTAACATGGCGTTTGGTACAGTACGACATGGCCGCAGATTGAAGGTTATATTTATTGTAATCCAAATATTATAGTAATATTAATATTAAAATACGACGTTGAAGTAATCTATTTTCGCACCAAAAGCTGTTGGGGTCCTTAACTTTATTTCCGCAAATAGCTGCTATGCAGCTAAAACCTAAAAACTAGGTTGTTGTTCTTTAGAATTATACTAAAGAATTAAATTAAATGTGCCATCAGTAAAGTAATATAGTATATTGCTGTCTTTCCCTTTGGCAAAGGTTTAAATCATAAATCCCCATACTATCTTTAACATTATAACAATTGTTTGAAATAATTGCTTAGCTTGAAATAGTTCTCCTTACAATTATTATGGTTGGATCCTCCTAAAATATTGAATGACTACATTCAGCAGGAGTTGGGAGGAAAGGTGCCCCTCAACAAATCCAGTGTAGTTGTTCTCCCTTTCTAACCCCCCTCTAAGAATAGGAAAACAATCTCTTAATGTTGCAAACAGATATGGGATTTATGGAAAGTGTCAGTGTTCTCTCTACATAGTGAATTTTTCAAATATTCGTGTTTTTATTGTGAAAGTGGCTCTGCCTCTACTTCCAGAATGTCATGTTTGGCATGATATTAAATCTTAGTTCTGTAAGACGTGTTGATATTTACGTTGGAAATTACTTTAAAAAAAAAATCGTAAACTAATTTGAAAGGTTGATTTAATTTTAATTTGATACAAAGGGAAAACGTTTAGTTTTCACATAGCGTATCAGAATTTTCGTTTTGTTCAACACTTAAATTACGTCCACCAAATACAGTTGACCTTGCCCCAAATGATGCTTTGCTATCGTAAATAGAGCCTTTAAGAACAGTTGCGCCTGATATATGCAACTCCCATGCTAAAAACTCCTTACATTTCGAAAAAAAAAGAAGAAAAAAACATGATTCAACGTTTTTGCAATCCTGGTTCAATCAGTGAAGCAGTATGATTGCCGTTCAAGAAGTATATCGTAAATTGAATTATGTGTTGGCTGAAAGAAAAAAAATGTTTCCAAAGCATAGCATAAATTTTGGTACCGACCTGGTAGCCGTGTTGGTTAGGGCGCTAAACCAGCGACTCGGAGGTCCCGGGTTCGAATCCCGGTTGGAGCATGAATGTAAATTTTAACTAGCATCGCATTCATAATCGTGACGGGCCGAAGTGAACGTTACTTAAAGTGGCCCTTACAAAATAATGTTTACAAATTTTTGTTTCTCATTGTTATAATGTTAAGGTCTTATGTTCGAAAACCTATACAGGCCTTAAAGAAATTGCCTTTGTTTAAAATATGCTTTGCTAAGCAGTGGGCTTTTGTATGTTTGGGAAGTTAACACAGTGAACAATATGTTCGTATATCCGGGAAAGTTGGGGAATTGCAAAATTTTGTTAGGGATGAAGATAAACTGTGTTGTCCACGATGTGAGTTATTGCATCTGGAACAATATGTCTTGCTTGGAACTGTTTTGCATTTAAAATGCGTTGTATTACGTTGGTGGTATTGAAATCTTCCACGATGTGGCGTTGTGTTTCAATATCTAGGTTTCACTCTTTTCCGAGTGAAGTATACTGGTGTTGATAGAATCGTACGTGCTTTTTACTGGGAAAAGTGTGTTGGTTGTTTCTTTGTCTTCGCTCTACTGGTGTAAATGTGTCTGAGTAAGAAAGCTTTTCCTCTTTTCAAGCGTGGTTGTATCTGTATCGCTTAAAATGACAAAGTGGAGAACTTTTTAATGAGGTGGTCTGCGTTGTCTTCAGTAGTGGAACTTGAGACATAAATATTATTTGTGTCTGAACTTAACCCAATCGAGGGAAGATTCACTTTTTTTTTGATTTGGCAAAGTTAGAAGCGACACAGAATTTGTATTCTGGTCTACAGGCTCCAAATATATTATTTGGTCCTTCTTAGTTGTATCATGATTAGGGGTTTGTTTAGCGGTAGCCTCAGAGTTTGTTGTGTTCGAATGCATTTTTGATGGTTGCGAATTTGTTATTCCCATCTTTTGTGAATTAGTTTTTGTAATTCCAATTTGGAATTGATCGTTGTTTCAAAAAAAAAAAAAAAAAAAAAAACTTTCTGTAATTGGGCGGTTTGGCTTACAAGTGGTGTAAGTCCATTATAGCATTTTTACAGGAGAACAGATTGAAAGTTGAAACTGCTCGGCAATTCCATGTAGTGAAATAACTTTCAACGCATTCTGTGGCCAAACTACACAACTGGTACCCACACCGTTTGGCGATTTTATAGATCTAGCTGTCTAGTTTTCGACAATATAGGTAATCCATTTTCGGAATTTTTGGACTTGTCGGTCAAACCGCCCATATGGCCTTTGAACTCGGATGAAAGTACAGTTCTCTGTTGTTGTAAAATGTATGTAGTGTAAAATTGTCTTGCATTTGGAATTTTGCTTCCTGCAATGCAATTTTTGCTTGATTGATAATATATTTGTCCTCATAAGATTAGAAAGATCGAAATTGTCTTTTCTATGGGAAAAATATAAAGTCATTACGATGACTGTCTTTTCACGTTAGCTGTCCGGTCAAATGTCACTGCTTACTACTTGATTTTGTATATAGTCCGCAATAGAGCTTGTAACTGATGTTATGGTTTGCTGAAATGGGAATTTACAGTGTGGCATCGCCGTGTTGCAAACAATTCGTATCTTTAGTGTGAGTGTTGTAATACTGTGTGTGTATTTAACACTACAAGTTGTAGGTTTCACCGGCCTGAATCTTAGATGCCTTAATTTTAAAGAAAATCAGTTCAATTTAGTTTGTCTACACTAAACATTAATTCGCAATCATGTTGTGACATAGTCGTAATGATGATTTTAAGTGCACTTGCTCGTACTTTGCAGCAAAATTCAGTAAGTTCTTTATTTATGTGAAATCGATCAGCACATTCAAGTACTTGTTGCGAGAAATCGGGGTTTGCTTGAGGAAAAATTGTAGAGCGCATTTGTCTAGGAATATGACCATGTATTTCCTCTGTTATTTTGGTCGCATGGTTACATGTTCGACGCGCTAATAAGGATGGGATTTTCCGGTTTGAAACAAAATTTGGGATCGAATTAGGCCTTTCACCATGTGAACGTCGCGAGAAATGGTTTTCGTTTAGGTATAATAAAGTTCAATTCCTATGTAAACGTCATACAATATGGTGTTTCTGGGGGGTAAACTTCGACGTTCATGGGAGCGAACTTAGCTGCGAAAAGGATCTAAAATGCTATGAGTAACAGTAAAATCGATCACATTTTACTTGAACCACGTTTTATAACGATGGGCAGATTTTTAGCAAACACGCGAGCTATTCATTTCAGAGCAAATGATGTTTAGGAGTAATTTTGAATTAACCTACCTCCGTTAGACACACCGATAAAACAACTTAGAATATTTCTCGTATTTATACCTGGAAATAACAGAAGGTCGCTGAGCTGTTAGATGTTCTAGTTGTTCAGCCTCTTATAGACTAAGTCCATCTTGGCACAGCTCGGACTTGGTAGAAGAATTTCGATATAGCGTGGAGTATAGTTGACGCTCTGAATCGTAGAATCAGAAGGAGTCGAAGTGAGAGCGGAGTATTGGTTGGTCGATCTTATATACTTATTTTCGCCCTTGCTATAAGGCTGAAAACTTGTACGCAAGATGCTCGTTCGGCCTCGGCTTTCTAAGAATCTTGTTTCTGATCGAGAACGGAAGTTCATGTTCCCGTCATAAGCGTATGGTTATTTGTTCTGAGGTGAATAACATTCGTTTGACGTCATTAATTTCTTTACATTGAACCAATATGCAGATCTGCTCAACTTTACCCAAACATGGCGACTGGATTCATTTCCATTTTTCCAACAAAATTTACATTAATAATTGTAAATAATTATTTTAACTACTTCTAATTCTAACTATTTTAATTGTATTATATTTTAAATACTTCCATTGCTTAAGAGGTTGACAGTTCTTTTGAAATAACAAGGCTCTACGAATACTGCTGTATTTATATTTATTGATTCCTGAATTTCACATACTTCGTCCCTATTTGTAAAATACAAACATCAAAATTTTAATACACATTTCATATGTACAACTATGAAGGAACTTATTTCGTAACCATTCAGCCGAATTTTCATAGTCATACAATGAAAATAACTCGAACTTTGTCATGGTCAGATTTGTTCAATTGTTGGTCAGTATACAGAAAAACTGAAAAAAAAAAAAAAAAAAAAAAAATCAAGTCTACATTTTTAACCGGAATCCAAATGGCTTTCAGTGCAACTTTTGCGAAAAGCTTACAAACCATGTTCGCAATCTGTTGATGTTGATGCTATCTATGAAGGATTCGGTGTACTACATTCTAAAAATTCTCCGTGCTTCGCAAGTACAAAGATAGCATTTTGAAGACGAATTATATATTTTTTTCGATTGTTTAGGCGTTACATTCGTGAGTGAATGAATGAATGAATAAAATTGATATAATTTCTTAAGTGTAATCAGAATCCGGTATGGAAGCAAAATGTAGAAATTTTGCGAGTTAAAAAAGCAGAGTTTCACAAAATTTTAACAACCGTCTTGTCTACTTTATGTGATTTCGTGGGGAGTTTATAAAATTTTCGCGAGTCGCGAAATTCTACTGTTCCTACTGATCAGTAACGTCAGTCCAGTTATTTATTATTTGTATATGCCTCTTCTTTATTTTTTCGGGACGGGCGTAAGCCATAGTGCTGCTACCGCCCATACAATTAATTTTATCCTATCTTTATTTGTCTTTTTTTTTTCAGGTGTTACCTCGACAAAAAGTAGCAGATCTAAGAATATGATAAAAAAACATATCTTAGCGAAGAAAGGAACATCTAAGGAGGCATCTTCGTCATGGACCAACGAAAACTATTCAGAAACATCAAGAAGCGCAGAAGTGTTCTCTGGAGAACTTGAAGCAGATTCTTCCTGCTATTCATCTTCCCCTCTAGGTATACAAATATCAAATGTTTCAAGCCAAGCGGACTTAACAAATAATGATGCTGTTCTTAGAACATTAGTACATGTCACAACGCAATCGGAAGAATCTGAAAATGTTTCTCACTCAGCTTCTATACATGAGAGAGGTGTTTCAGGAGTGAACGTGACATCGAACAGAAGACAATCAAGTGACGTAGTTTCTTCGTGGACAAACTTTGACCCTTTAGAAACTTCTAGAACTGCAAACATGTTTTCTCGTCAAATAGAAGCAGATTCTTCCAGCTATTCACCGCCTCTAGGTATTCAAATTTCTAGTGTGTCTAGCCAAGCAGAATTAAGTGACCAAAGTTGTTCTGTTCCTAGATCTGTAGTACCAGTTTCAATGCAGTCCGAATTACCAGATTCTGGTCATGGAAATGTCTCAGAAGTGACTGATATGGTACGTTCCATACCCCAACAAACTGATTTGACACCAGCAAGAGTTGTACAAATAATGGATCCTCTAGAGATTCAGAGTACCAGTGATGTTCCAAATGTGATTCTGTCGTCACGCAGAGGCATTCCCGATGCTTTGTTAGTTGCTGTTTCGCCATCAGAAGATATTACAGAGGGACAAATTTCAGAATTGTTCAACATTGTCCCATCACAGATATTAGGTGAAAACTCAATGTGCATTGACGCTTCTTCAGTTTTGTCTAATAGAGGTATGCCAAATAGTGCTCAAAATGCCATGGTTCCAGTTTCTACCTATCCAAGTAGCGAAACGTCAGGGGAAAATGTTCTCAAAATACAAGACGTAACTTCTCTGCGAACAGTTAGTGACAGTGTTGAACAAACTATGCAGTCAATTTTGCCCGAAACGGATGGTAGTGATGATGTTCAAAATGTAGTGAGAGTGTCAGAAGAAAATATTAATTCCCAGCAGCGGAATTCCATGTCAACACTAGCAAATACGAATGATGCAGGTAGCTACCTTATTTGGAGGGATTCCGGGTCAGGACACTTTCTTTCTGCGGGAATGGCGGATTCTCAAGTTGCGAATCAAACGGGAGTGCTTCGGGAGAGAACAGTTTTAAGCGAAGCAGATTTCCCTTCATCATCAGTGTCATCATCACGGCATAAAACGGTACGGAGAAGTTTTCGTAATAGTAATGATGATAGTGAAGCTGCCGCAAATTCACAAAGTTCACATTCGGAAGAGTTCTATGTTCCTGCCCAAGAAAAAATTAACGATATTCTCAGAAGCATGGAGAAAGCAAGTCGAACAGCTACTCGTATTTTGGGAAACAAACAACAAGGAAACTTAAGTAAGTAGATTTAATATTCATTTTGCAAACACCATTTTTTATTGTCAATAACTTGTATATTAAAAAATGATATTTGCGTGAATTATCTGTGTTTCTATTATATAAAATATATAAATAATAATTTAGGGAAGAAGTTTCTTACGTGTTGAGACCACACCAAGAGATGTGCTCAAAAATCTCTTCTCTCTCTCTCTCATACACACATAAACACCACGGCCGCACCTTTGACTAAGCCTTCCATGTCAGCATCCCAAAAATTCTGAATCCTGATTCACGTGCTACAGTTAGGAAGAGATGCGAGCAGACGTAATCTCTATCCTCTCCGCCAACTATGAACCTGGCCTTACCTGCATGTATCCCCCTACAGCGCAGTTCTTCTTATTCGGTGCTTCCTACTTCCATCCTTTATTTTTATTTTCTTCGCTTTTGTTTTCCTTATTCTTCATTGTATTTCCGTTTATCTTGATTATTATTATTATTTCTCCCCCACTGATTCTTATTCCGTTAGGAAGCCTCTCAACTACGAATCAGGTTCAAATCCCTGCCAGGACACAGGAGACTTTTTTCAGTGCTCCCATGCCTGGCGCTCTTAGGTGCACTCAGCCTCCTATCAAATTGAGTACCAGAGTGTCCTTGGTATTCCTAAGCACCTTGGGAGGTAAAGGCGTGAGACACCACCCCACTTCACTTCGTGCCGTAGATCGAAAATATGTGGAACGTTATTTCCACATCCCCTATGCGCCGTTCACGGTATGTGCGCATCACACAGGGAATATCTTTACCTCACCGACTCCTAGTAACTCCACAATTCTTTCGCCATTTGGTGTTTTCTCCGGCTCCTTTTGTTATTTTTCTGCCTCCATAACCTGGTCACTGTGTTACATAGCGTCAGTTGGTAACATGGCTGCTCCCTAGCACCAGTCCTCTCTTTCTTTTCCTCTCCTATTGTGTGAACACGCCTTCGGCTAAAGGTTGCCTCATTTTTAATATATGAAAAATGAGTACATAAGATGGAGCAACTTTCTCCAAAGACATGTTCACGGTAAAAAATAGGAAAAAAAAAGAGAGAGGAATGGCCATGCTGCCATACTAAAAGCTTGGTGATATAGTGGCCAAGTCATGAGGGCGGGTAAATTTATTGAAATAGCCGGAAGATAAACGGGAAGGGGACGGGAGTTATAATGACGTTTCTTGAAGTAGATATGGGGATAAACAATGGGAAGTTAACAATAAATAATAATAAACAGGATAAAAGAATAAACACTTGGCCGTGATACGATGTTCATTCGAGTATGGAAAGCCTTCGCCTTTCCATTGTTGGATAGTTACCAGTTCTAGAAGACGAAGACGGAGTAGTTATGATTTGGAAAAGTAACGGTGGATGTTCATGGAGATGGTTAGGCAGGTTTGCAGTAGCTTTTTCTTTTCTTTTCCTTTTTTCTTTTTTTTTTTTACTTACCAGGTTTGAGGAGAGGGAAATGTTTTGAGTCCAGTTCTGGGCAGGATCGCGTGTTTAAATTCTTGAAAATTCACGCCCTTTTCTCATCTTTAGTTCGTCCATGCTGTTTCCCTATTATTCGTTCCTTAGTATTCTCTCCACCTTCATTGTACCATATATTCTACCTTTGTTTATCATCCTTTACAGATATCAATGAATGCTTTCTGTCTCTTCCTAGATCCCAGATCCAAGCACCTGTCCAAACTCTCCCTCCTTTGTTTGACCGCATTCTCACAAGGCTCCTCTGTCTCGTCGTCTGTCATTCCCCATTCTCTACTCGGACTGACCCATCGACTCCACATATTGATCAGTCTTCCCACCCCTCTCCACAATTGTCGAAGCAATCTCCTCTTCAAAATCTGAAGATTAGTATTAGAAGTGAACCCACAGCCATGACTCAATCCAGTAATCTAAATGTCACCACATAATTCGCAATCTTTCTTCTCGCTCACTTACACCCACCAACCGTAAATTCTTTTCTTACGGCCGTATTGAAGAAGCTAATCTACACTATGATTTTCTCACCTTTGCTTGGAGCCTCAGGTGGCACTACAACTCGTCCACTAATCCTGACACTTCTAAAATCCCCTCCAACTCCGAAACGCATCCCAACCTTCACATATTCCTTCTGCCCTCCAGAGAAGACCCTCCCACCTCTCTCCAGACTATCCTGTTGAGCAGTACATTTCATTTCTCTCCAAACAAATTATTAATCCAGACTTCGTTGTCCCACTCCATCCATACCATAACCTCACTGCCGCAGAACGTAGCCCAATTTCAACTCGTCGTTTGGGTCTCACGATTTTTATCAGGCCGGCTGACAAGGTAACCACAACGGTAGTCATGAATCACTCTGACAACCGTTCCGAAACCATTAAACAACTGTTAGATCCTACTTTTTACTCCTCACTTGAGGAGAACCCTTCCCAGTTTTTCCTCAATAGAATCCTCCTCTACCTTGAAGCGCATGTACCCCATGAGAGGCTGCAACAATTCACAGTCTCTACTGTCTGTTCCAGCGATCCAAGGGCTCCCAAGTTCTATCTACTACTCAAAATCTTGGCAAGCCTGGTAAACCTATTGTTTACAGTATTAGCTCTCCTACTGAAAGATTTTCCTCCTTTCTCTAACCGCTTGTGTAGGCAGTCCCTTTCTATATCAAAGATACTAACCCCTTTCTCTTCACAATACATTCTATCTCTAACCTGCTTGCTCCAGACACCATCCTGGTTTCAGTTTAACATGAAATCACTGTACACTAGTACCCCCCACACCCATGGTCCCGCTGTCCTTAAACATTTTCTCGATACACATACAATACTCATAAACCCAACACGGCTTTTTTTTTTCTCCAGCTAACTCAGTTCATCCTTAGAATGAACAACTTTTAAAAACCATGATTACCAGCAGATCAAAGGCAAAGCATTCATGTAAATTCTTCCTACTTCACCTTTTTATTAGATACCTGGAGAAACATCTGAATCCCACCCTTCTTAAACCTTCTATCTTTGTTATATCGATTACATATTCGTAATCTGGATCCGTGGATAAAAGTCATTGGAAACATTCCTCCCATTGCGCAACTGCACCTTTCCCGTCAAATTCACGAACTTTCGTAGATGTCCTGAATACTTCAGTCCCTCATCCGTAAATGATTGAACCTTGCAAGAATTCCATCCGGCCTTGTAGCGAAGCTCCTTCTTCTTTCAATCTTCTCACTTTGCACAAATCCAACCTTCACGTACTCCACAATCTCCTCAAACTAACGCGCATATCCTAACTGCGTCACCCGAGACAAAACTTTTCCACAATGTCCTGAATCTAAACACGATCCTGAGTAAAACTCACACCGCCCCTCCCCCCTTCCAACCTTGTAAGTGCAAAAAGAGTCGCTGCAGAACCTGTCCTTTTTTTTTTTATCCCAATCTGACCTTCAGGCATCCTATTATTCACAAGACATACTTGTTCCTATACTCCAGCAGCTGTATTTCCTCGTTCTATGCTGTAATCTCTGTCCAGCTTTCTACGTTGACGAAACCAAGAGATCTCCAACCATCTGGATCAACAACGATCGTTACTACTACAAATCACAACTAAATCATCCCCGAACACAGTTCATATCACAGTTGTAAACTAAACTAAACTGGATGGCGCGACAGTCCCTAAGGTTCTTGGCCTGTCAGACTGCTGTATTACGTTCAATTAGAGGGTAACGTCGCTTTCTAGCCGTGTGTCTGACTTTCATGACCGCAGTCCACTACTTCTTTGATTCAAGTAACTCCCCAATTGTCCTCACGATGCTGGGTCAACACCGAAATTTTGATCCTCCATCGGGAATCGAACTCGGAACCACTCGCCGCACTGAAGTCGAGCGCGTTATCGACTGGGCCACGCAGGTATCTCCTAAAATTTCTCAATCCTAATTCAGCGGCCACAGACCTATAGCTCTATCCTCTTCGCCAATCATGAACCTCGCCTCAACTGAATGTAACTTCTCAGCGCTCCAGTTGCTTTATCTTTTTTTCTTGTTCATCTTTATTCTTTCGTCGGTTTTTGTGTTTATTTGTTCAATTTTCTTCCTTTTTACCTTCAGTTACTCCGTCTACTTCTTTTTATATTCGTTTTTTTTTATTATTATTATTATTTTTAAGTGAAGTTCGTTTCTCATTTTTACATGGAATGGTTGATCTTAACATCACTACGGCTATATGTCAAGTAGTAAGTTTACCCGTAGAAATCTTCTAATAATATAGCATGTATCTAGTATCACAGATCTTTCTGCTGAGGACACTAGATGTTTGATTTTGGGACAGTCCCAGTTCTATATAATTATGGAGCATATTCGTACTGACTTGAGTTCCCTCATGTTTGATTTCGGAGCTTAATTCCAAATATTTGTTTACCTTTTAAGCATATTGCTTGTAGGTTATAACAAAGAGAAAATTGCGAAGTCTATGATGAGAATCTCTTCTTTTGTTTTATCAAGCAGAAGAATGTCTGGTCTGTTTGCTTTGATTGTTTTGTCTCTTGTACTTTCGCGGTCCGAATATAATTTGTATCTATTACTCTCCAACATTTCGCTGGGGCTGTTTGCTTTGAAGTGGTTGTTCGACCTGTAGTTGTCTTCGATTAGTTCTTTAAGGATGGTTCTTGTAGTTTCTTGTTTGGATGATTCTGTTCGGGGAAATCCCATGTCTCCTAGTAGGTTGGGTGGTAGTGCGATTCGTTCTGTTGCTGCATGGGATGATGTATTCGATGTTTCGTCATGTTATCTCTGATAGCTTTGGTTAGATTTTCCAGGTCAGTATCTGTCCATTTAATGAATCGGAATGAGGATTGGAAAGGTTTGTGTGTTTATGGCTTTGGCTAGGTTTAGTTAGGTTTTTAGGATAAGGTTGATTATTATGGAATTCGTCTCTTGGTTTCTGTTCGATTTTTGGAGTATTGGACGCCTTAGAGTTAGTTAAATCTTAGATATTTGTAGCTTTCTTCTTCTGTCAGTGTTTTGATCTAGAATTTTTTGGTACCTCTCGTCAAGTGCAGCATTTTACATTTTTCTATCCTGAAGTTCATTCTGATCTATGTGCTAAATTTTGGGGTGATACTCAAAAGTTGGTTTAGCTGTTCGGGGAACTTTGCGTGTAGTTTTAGGTCGTCCATGTATACAAGGGATTTCTCGTTGCTCAGTGTTTTGAGGGTGAATCCGTTGGTACTTTGAGTGTGCGACTTAGTTGTTTTAGGGCCATGCAGAACCACAGTGCACTTGGAGACTATTTGGAGTCTCGTTTGGTAACTGTATTTTTATAGGCTAGTCGTTTTTCCTGGTAGGCATAGTACTGTGGTCCATGTTTCTATGGCGTGTTAGGAATTATATTTCATTTTCGTTGACTTCGTACATTTTGTGAATGTGGATTTGGTACGAGTTAGTCCAAATCTTTCCTGTAGTCGATGTACGCCACATTTAGTTTTATTTTTTGTTGAGCTGTGATTATCATGTCTATTATTACGTGTTCTTTGCATGCTCTGGAATTTTTTATACATCCTTTCTACTCTTCTATCATGATTTCGTTGGAGTTTAGGTGGTTGCTTACTTTGTTTGCAATGATCGAGGTAAGTATTTTGTAGATGGTTGGGACGCACCTAATTGGTACGTATACTGATCGTTCCTTTGTAATGTTTTGTTTAGGTTAGCAGGAAGGTTCGGTTTTGTGTGAGAAAGGGTGTTTACACTAAAGTATTAATAAATTAGTTTGATTACAGTTGTTTATTGGGGAGAAGGGGGACCATTTTTAATATATATTTTGTTAAAATTTTGGATGATTTAGTTTCTACCACTAGACCTGGAAATTTAAAAAATAATACCTGGAAAATTCAGGAAAATTAAGTTCAGTGTTTTTGTAGGAACCCTGATCTAGACTTTGGTGATCCAGCACTATAAACTTGCAAGGCAACAAGAGAAAGGAGTGCTTATTTGCTTGTGGTAGCTATTCTCCATGCCACAGTGGTATTTTTAGATATTCGTGTGATTTCTTGAAACTTCCCCACATCCGGTTACTACTGCTGTTGTTAATATTATTCCCGCCACTGTTTCTTTATCCTCATATCCTTCAGAAAGTCTCTTTAAGACAGCATAATCTTCCTCCACATTTCGGGTACCTTTCTGTGCTTTTTCTACTATTGCAGTAATTGTCTGGTTTCATGACCTAACCACTCTTCTCTTATCTTTATTATTTCTTGTCGTGAACCTTTGGTGGAAGCATTCCACATTTTAATATCTGTGTGAAGTATTTGTGCACCTGCTAGTCTATGTACACGTAAGTAACCTTGTATTCTACCTTTTAGGTAGATTTCGAAGAAAATATACCTATTGAGATCGGTACGATATGAAAGTGTATATTTATATATACAGATGCTTATCAGAATAATGGAAACACCTGTAGTTGGCAACACGTCAGATGTATGGGTTGGCAGTGGTGTCGTGGCGACCGCAGCGCCGGACTGCTGGTGGTGGTGTGTTAGGTCGGTCTCCATACTACGTCAGGCGTGGTGGAACAGGAGTGTGCAGTGGCTGCAGCAGACGGAGGTTGTGTAAAATGGGAGACCTCTCAGAGTTTCAAAGAAGGCAAATTGTTGGTGCGCGGTTATGTGGAGTGAGTGTGACGGTAGTGGCTAGTGTGTTAGGTGTGTCGCCAGGGACAGTGTCGAAGGTGATGACGCCCTACACAACACACGGGAAAACCACATCGGGGAAGCGGAACAGTGGGCGGAAGAAAAGCATCAGTGACAGGGCACGCCGGGTATTAAAGCTCATTGTCACGCGGAACCGTCGTGCCACTGCGGCGCAAGTCACGGAGGAACTCAATCAGCACCTCCCCCAACCTGTTTCGACAATCACAGTCCGCCGCGAATTACATGACATGAACTTACGGGGTCGTGTTGCACGGGCCAAACCTCTCATCAGGGACCAGAACGCTTTAGCACGCCGCAAATGGTGCCGCGACCACGCAACTTGGACCGTTGACGACTGGAAACGTGTGGTATGGTCGGATGAGTCACCATTCACCCTATTCCAAACCACGGGCCGTGTTTATGTGTGGAGAACGCCCAAAGAAGCGTATGATCTGCAGTGTCTCCGCCCAACTGTGAAACATGGCGGCGGCACGGTGATGCTGTGGGCCGCAATATCATGGTTTTCATTGGGTCCTGTAGTCACACTTCGCGGACGCATCGCTGCCAACGATTGTGTCGCAATTTTAGGAGACCACTTGCATCCTATGGTCCGGATGTTGTTCCCGGACAATGACGCCATATTCCAGGATGATAATGCACCCATTCACACAGCTGAAGTTGTTGCAGCGTGGTTTGAGGAACATCGGGATGAAGTTCAACACCTCCCCTGGCCCGCCCAATCCCCAGATCTCAACATAATTGAACATCTGTGGTCCATCTTGGAAACACGACTCCGGCGACGATTTCCACCTCCATCCTCTCTCACAGAACTGGCCGATGCCCTGCACGTGGAATGGTGTAATATTCCACTTGCTACCATTCGCGACCTCTATGCCTCCACCCCACGTCGCATCAAGGCTGTTCTGAAGGCGAAAGGTGGCCCGCCACCATATTAATCTGGTAAGTTGCACTTTCGTTCAGGTGTTTCCATTATTCTGATAAGCATCTGTATATATATATATATATATATTTATATATTAACACGCTAGCGGCCATAATTTTGAAGATATTTGAACCAAATTTTTATATGTTGTTTCTAGGCTTAATAGCTCGGTTAAGTTCGTTAATGAGCAAAATCGGTCGCCATCTTGGATCCAAAATGGCCGCCGAACCCATTGTTGTATAGAATACACAGCCTAAACCGCTGGGGCTGTTGAAATCAAATGTTGCATAAAGGTACAACATCACTTTTTAATTATGAAAATGTTACCTAATGAGTTCAAAGACGCCATCTTGGATCCAAAATGGCGGACCTAAAAATCCATTTTCCACACCGTTTGAGCTAGAGATACGAAATTTGGCATAAAGGTGCATTATGACGAGTAGCTTAGGGAAATATCACAACATTTGGGAAAAGTCGCCATCTTGGATCCAAAATGACCGCCCAAAATCCCATTTTGCACAGCGTTTGAGCTGGATAAATGAAATTTTACTTGAAGTTGTACTATCACAAGTAGGTCACGACAAAATAAGAAAACTTTCAAAAAAAAAGTCGTCAACTTGGATCCAAAATGGCCGCCCCAAAAACCCAATTTCCAAATCATTGAAGGTAGAGAAACGAAATTTTCAGTGAAGGTGTATGACCAAGAGTAGGTTACAATAAATGGGGCAAATCTTCCCTTTGGGGGCGCAGCCAACCGTGGGAGGGTGAAGATGTACTCCGTGGTGGTGTAGTGCTGCAGGGAGATTTTGGTTAAGATAAAGGAGGCGCATCCTCTCAAAAGCACTGAAGTTGGGGGGCGAGCCCCGGCTCCCAGCGAAACTTCGAAATCTACCTCAGCCTGTAGGCCTACCGAAAGGGATTTTCTTATTGAATGTGATAAAACAATTTTCCTTCTACATAAAATCTATTGTAATAATTGTGTTATGTTCCCACGCCTCTTCTCTTCCTCCTCCATCTGCCCTCTCTCTCTCTCTCTCTCTCTCTCTCACACACACACACACACACACACACAAAAGAAAAAGAGTGCCTTTTGTTGGTTAAATCTCATATGTATTATTTTATCCTGTTTCTTTTCTAATCAACTAAATTTTATATTGAAATTTTCAGTCATGTTTATTAATATCACTTTAGGTTATTTTATTTGTATTGGCTATATTTTTTATTTTTTCTAAAAATATTTTTTTTATGGATTATAAAATACTGACGTAGAAAACGTTCGATTTTTTCATTTGTGCAATTGTTTGTGTTTCCATTGTAGTAGTGTTATTTTTGTAAGAACAAATGGCTATATCATTTATAATAATAAGTTGTAGTTTCAGTTATACCATTTTCGTAATTCTTTTTTCACATCTGTTACCAATGTAGATTTGGAGAACGATGCAAGTGAAATACGGACGAACCGATGTTCAACAGAGCAGGTAGAATCTACAGTGATCGATTTAGCAGGTAAGCTTTGATATTAAGAAGTTATTATATTACAAGAAATATTTTCTTACATGGGAGAGTAGGTATTTATTAAAGAAAATAAACAAAATGCAACCAAAGGAGCCATGTTGTTCTATACCAGTATGCCTGTAAAAGAAGTGAAATCTAAAATTCGACCAAAGTCCCGTCATCAATCTTCTAGTAAACTTTGAGAAAACTATTTGAATTGCTCCTATTTAAACTTGGCCAGTCTTTATCTCGTCATACAAGGGCCACGGTGACTCACTTGGTAGAGCGCTCACCTCTGGTGCTAGGGGTCGTCGGATCGATCCCTGCTCATGCCTTGTGAGCTTTGTAGTGGACAAACACCGTGTGCGCGGGTTTTCTCGAGGTGCTCCCGTTTCCTCCACTTTCTTCATTCCACCAATTCATCCCATACGGCCTGAGCCATAGTTGCCTAAAGGCCTTAAAATAAATTCAGTTCTTGTCATACAAAAATACAGTATTTATTGACTCATTTTAATAACGACATTCTAATATTTTCGTTTAACAAGGTAAGAACTGGCCAAGTTTGAAAAAGTCAGCAGCAACTCGAATAGTATTTTTTTCTTCTAACTTTTCTAGTAAATTGATAGCGTGCAACGTGGTCGAATTGTAGAATTCAATTTTTTTATATACTTAATTTTTTTTATGTTGGTTGAATTATTAACATCCTATACGAGTTAGTGAGCTTCTAAGGACGGGACCTACAAGTTTTGGTAAAGTTGGCTGCAAACCACTCCAACCAATGGGCCCTCCCACTTTTATAGGCGTATTTTGATTGGATTTCACTTCCTTTTTGTAGATGGCTGATTTTTAAACTCGCATATCTCACAAAATGCCCATGTGCAAACTTGAGTATTAAGGGCTTGTTCGTAATTAATGTTTGGAGTAACATAGCCGATTTCAAGACTGTGTGGCCCTAATGGTAATACCCCTCACAAGTAGGAAATGCTCCAGTAATAATTGGTGAACATGTTTTAATTTTTTAAAACTCATTTTGCTTTAGGCAGATGTACTGTTTCAATTTAGACGACCCGGGAAGTACAGAAAGGAAACAACAACAAAAAAGGAAATTAAATTTTTATGTTGTTTGTTATTCTTGGGTACGGGATATTTAATGTTGATTCTTAAAGATATATTATTGTATTTTTATCAAGGAGTTCTGCTGGAGTTTTTGCAGAAAGTCATGGGAATATTATTAACGTACAATAAAGTTAATCATAGTGTATCCCATATATTAATTCAAAGTATACATTAAAGTGCATGTCAAATGCATTTGTATTGTCCCTTCTTGGTAATAATAGTTCGTCAATTCCATAGTTCAGAGACTCTCCGGATAGTATCTCATGTAAACTAACCACGTTAGAATTAATTATGTGATCTATATTAGGCCTACGACTTGAATTTAGGTATTTTATCTGAGGAAGATCACCAGACTAATGATGTCCTTTCAACCTATTGCTTCTTCCTGACCTAGTTTGAGAGATTCCTTAAACAGTGTTGTTGGGTCTTTGGAGAGAGATGTTAACACATGTAGCGCCTGAGGCAGGGATCCAAAACAGATTAAAGATAAAAAAAATAGTTCCATGACTGCAATTGGCTGCAGGAAACCCTCTCTAATGAATTCAGTGAATGTCAACAAGAGAAGAAGCGAAAGATAAATACAGACAAACGCTAAAAACAAAGTGTCCGTAGATAGATTTATGATACATAGGAAAGTGATATTCTGTAGGTTTTAATGTTCGTTATTGAACATTTTTCTTTTATTTTTCCGCGTTATACAATACACAAAGAAAATGAACAAAATCAGTCGGGACTAAAGAAATTTTCCAATTTGGGCGAATTTCCACTTCATCCAAATTCCTAAACTAAAACTAAACTGAACTGTGGGTGTGCCAGCTCCGAAAGAGCCCTGGCCTGACAGACGACTGTATTATGTTCGAATAGAGGGTTACGAAGTCAGTGTGACACTTCCTCGTAGCCGTGTGGATGACGTTCAAGCCCGCTGCTTCTTTTATTTAAGTAGCTCTCCAATTGCCCTCACGATGGGTCAATACAGAAATTTTGAACCCCCACCGGGAATCGAATCCGGAACCGCTAGCACAGAAGTTGAGCGCGCTGCCGACTAGGCCTCGCAGGAGGCTCTTACAATTCCACTTTGGGAAAATTTAGCTGTATTTTTAATCCACAATTACCACCACGTTCTCTCGTTTGTTTTAACTACGTTTGCATCCTCCTTATATTTTTTTTCGTAGGATTCCGCAAACCATTCGTTAGCTCGTACGCTCTGATTTTACCATATAATGTACAGTGTGACTATTTGCATGAATAATCTGCAAACCAGATAAACCTAGGGTGTCTACCACCCTGGAAAACCTGGAATACTCGGGGAATTTTATAAATCTGCAAAGCTCAGTGAAATTATAATTTATGAGGGAAACTCACGGACATTTCTGAGGTGGACCTGTCCACAGTTGATAAGAGAACTGCCCCGGCAAGGCGGAGGTCGTGTGGTCGATTCCCACTGCTGACCGGATTTTTTCAATCTTTTAAAATCCTCTGTTTTAAAGAAATTATTTTTATTTCACGTGTGAGATACCAGTAATGTTCAAGATGCTTGGACTGGGATGGGTGGTGGTGGGATTAACAAAAAAATGTCATTGCGTATTATTTACATGTTCCCCTGTACTAAGAACTCAGGGAATTTTGTCACAAAATTAGTAGACACCATGGTAACCAATATTTCTTTACAGTTTTCAATGTTTCCGTAGACAGAGTCTTTGTGTACAGGAAAGTAATACCGTGCGAGGATATCCTAAGTTAGAATGTGTTGCTGCTATTACATGCGCTATCGAAATATAGATAACAGTATTAAACGCAAAGAAAAGCGTTTGTTGAATTATTGGCATTTATTTTTAAAAAAGGGGTAAAACATGCAATTATACAAAAAGAGGAAAGTTGCAGAATAGGAGCGAGACTTTATAAATTACCCCAAAAATGATCTAAAAGCGGAGAAAGGATCAGTAAACCTCAAAACATCGAAGAATACATAATAAAATAAAAAATGCTTCAGTTTTACTTAAATTATAATCTGAACCGTTCAGATTGTCAGAAAAGAGTATATTTCATGAAGTTTCTAGCCCTAGCCATGACAAACTATACCCATTTTGTCTTATCCAGAGGCTGTCAAGTGACAAACCGCCTCCGTACAAAACCCATCGTCATTAACTTTGCTCGCCCAATACATTGTACGTGCTAGATGAGGCACAGAGGTGTTTATCAAGAGGACATTCTCGTAGCAAAGTTTTGTTATTTCAATTACAAACAGGAGCAGGTCGGTAAACAATATATCTGGTGTAGTAAAAAGTAATCCATTATTTTGCCAATAGATGGCTTCAGTGATCTGTATCTCGCGTTGTAGAAGTCCGACACTAGCAAAGAGAAAATACGCTATATTTTACAGTTTTTCTTCGATAAAGGTGAAAACGCAAGCCAGGCGGCTGCAAATGTGAATAGTGTTTATGCTCCTGATACTGTAACAGCCAATCACGCGCAATTTTGGTTTCGTCGATTCCGTGCCGGTAATTTTGACGTCAAAGATGTACCACGCACTGGAAGGCCACGTGTTGAAAATGTCGATAAAATCATGGACATTGTCGCGTCCGACCGTCATACATGACGGTCGTCACACCTGTCGGACGTCATACAGCACTGTTTCGATTGCCCAAGAGCTAGCTAAACATCGCACAAAAAACCGTGTGGAACCATTTGCTTAAGGCTGGATACACAAA
>JAGDQP010000276.1:156531-168959 GCA_022664845.1 Lepisma saccharinum
ACCGAATTTCCATCTGCGAATCGCTGCTGAATCGCAACAAAAGCGACCCATTTCTGAAGCGGTTGGTGACTGGTGATGAAAAGTGGATCACTTACGACAACGTCACGCGAAAACGGTCGTGGTCGAAGCGCGGTGCGCCGGCGCAAACGGTGCCCAAGCCAGGATTGACGGCCAGGAAGGTTTTGCTGTGTGTTTGGTGGGATTGGCAGGGAATTATCTACTATGAGCTGCTCCCCTACGGCCAAACCCTTAACTCGGAACTATACTGTCAACAATTGGACCGTCTGAAGGCAGCAATCGCCCAGAAGCGCCCAGCTTTGGCCAATATGAGAGGCATTGTGTTCCACCAGGACAACGCCAGGCCACACACATCGATAGTGACTCGCCAGAAGCTCCGGGAGCTTGGTTGGGAGGTTCTTATGCATCCACCTTATAGTCCGGACCTGGCACCGAGTGATTACCATCTGTTCCTGTCCATGGCGAACACGTTTGCTGGTGAAAAATTCGCTTCAAGAGAGGCTTGTGAAAATCGACTGTCTCAATTTTATGCCAATAGGGACAAGGGCTTCTATGAGAGAGGCATCATGATATTACCTTCCAAATGGCAACACGTTATCGAACAAAACGGCGCATATGTGACCTAAATCGGATCATTCTAACCATGGTAAGTCAAGCCTTCAATGTCATGCAAAAATAATGGATTACTTTTTACTACACCAGATATAAGATATAAATTATAGACTCGTTTGTAAAAGAAACTCTTGGGTTTTCTGATAGCGCACATTATTTTTATGGACGCAATGCTAGTTTAGCGTAGTTTTTACCCTTTGAAATGAGGACTGGGTACTTACCTCCCATTTTCTTAGAGGAACCATTTTTCGTATCCTAGTGAAGTACTGGATAAATGAGTTTAATATTCCTGCGCACAAGGAACACAGGAGGTGGTTCGCCGCTGGAATTTGTATGTGCAGTTTCCGAACTCTTATAATACGTGAAAGTGATTCCGGAGAGCCTTCTTGAAACACCTCAGATAAACTGGAAAGTGTCTGAGTGATGATTTATATTACGAATGCAAGTTTTGATATTTCTTGATTAATGATCTGTTTTTACGGAAGTCTCAGTCAAAAGGAAGACTTGAAATAAGCATTTCATCCAAGTCCTGTCTCCTGGAGTTTTATCCAAATATACCGTTCCGTTAATGTTTGTTTTGATTTGGCGGCTGAGATGGTTCGCTAAAACTAGTATTGCAGATTCGATCTGAAGTAATTTATTTCTGTTCAATAAGTTAGCTTTTGTTTTTGAATATAAGGCCTTTAGGCAATGGCAGAACCCCTAGAAAACCTACTCCGTACGGTGTTTGTCCGTATACCAAGCCCACATGGGACGAGCAGGGTTCGAACCAACGATCCCAAGTAACAGATGTGAGCACTCTACGATTGAGCTACCGCGGCCCCTGTTAGTTAGGTTTTTGTTATTTGTGGTACAGGTAAGATGTTGGTTGAAAGCCTCACAACCACGTCAAGGTCTCTTACCTTCTGTGAGGGCCTCTAGTATTTTTTAAGTTGGTAGAGGGACGCAAGACCGTTTGTACCGTACGATCTTACGCCGGAGAACCAACTCTCACAGCATTTGGTCGACTGTGTGTACGCGGCTGGTGTTCTCGAATAGGTGTTTTTTCATTCCTGTCGAACGTACTTAAATTCCAGGATCCTGAGAAGTTGTCCCGTCGCGATTGTCGACAAATGGCTCGCTAAAACTGATCTATTTCTGAAGCCATGATAGTGAGACCCTTGCCAGGTACTCTTCATCAGGCCATTTGTTTATTTACTTGTGTCGGACGCACGAGAATTGTGTGTGTATATGAGTGTAAATATTTTTAGAATATTGAATAATGTAGTCATAGATTCAGTGATAATAAAAGAGTATTGTTAATAAAATATGGTATTTGTTGTACTTTGTTGCGCGGTTTGTACATTGACACTTGACGATTGTTAGCTCTGTTAATTGTACACTACAACAATGCTGTTTGAACTGAAAATTCTTATTTTATTTATTTATTTTTTAACAGGCTGACATGGCTATACACTTAACTTTGTTGTAAAAAGATACAGCAAGCGTTACAGTTTCAATGTTCTAACTTCTTCCTCAAACGAAACACTAATTCTTAGGTTGTGTTGACTAGTATTTCGTTTGAGGAAGATGTTAGAACATTGAAACTGTAACGCTTGCTGTATCTTTTTACAACAAAGTTAAGTGTATAGCCTTGTTAACCTGTTTTAATTAAATTAAGTATGGCCTCAATATAATTTTATCTTAATTTTTATAGCGTCAATATATTAAATGCCGAAAGGCAGAGACGTCATTTATATTAGTTAAGTCTGTATCTCTGTATGTAGACAGTGTTCGGAGGAATATTCGGGTCTAAACTAGACGTGGCAAGCTACTTTCTATACGAGGGTCAATGTATGAGTAGTCGCCTCACGGGCCATCTTCAGAAATATTGAATGTAACTAGTATATCAATCAGTCTGGGGTCGAAACCAATAGCTAAAAGTCATAACATACACAATTTGATATAGCTTTTATCTCTCCGCGGACCGCTGAAATTAACATGCGGACCAGCTCTTGCCTGCTCTAAAGCATTCAAGGGTTATTGTTTGAATACACCTACCATCCAGTGTGGTTACGAACTCTGTGTTTGGACAAATTTCTGACAGTGATTGGAACTGAACTCTGTGATATCCATGACTTAGTCCTTCTTTACAAGCAAGTTGTCGGAGGTTGTGACCTACAATTTTTGCTCAAACCTATTCAGAGTTCAAGGTAATTATTATTTTTTCCTAAATGGAAGTTTAAATTAATTACTATCGTACCATCTGCTCTGTTTCATTCAAACTGCGGTAGAAAATATTTACGTTTTTTTAGTTTAGTTTAGGCACAGTAAGGATGTTACAAGCTGCTTAACCACACTGACTATAGTTATTTGTAATGAAATACAGCCAACATCTTTTGTTTATTAAACATGTTATTTCATTATTTGTCTATTTTTTCAACTCTTCCGCATTTAATCTTTGTAACGTACAAAAGCTGAGCCAGTTAATCGCTTGATTAATCTAAAATTGCAAATTATGGCTTCGGAGTAGTAAGAAGAACCAATAAGAAGAGAACATGGAAGTCAGGATGACTCACATTACGTAGTTTTCGAAATTAAATGAAATCAGTCGGCTGTTGAGGTTCTACGTTACATTGTTTTAAATTTAATGTATGGCCTTTAGGCATCTGAGGCTCAGGCCGGGATAGGGAAGGGGAAAAGGTGTCGGCCCAAATGATGTTGAAGGTGTCATCCCAGCATTTGCCTGGTGTGACTGAGGAAAAACCTCAGTCAGGATGGTCGGCCTCTGGGATCGAACCCAGGACCTCCCGAATGCTACGCGAATCTGTGTTACATTCCTTTCAAGTCCTGCGATTTGAAGCTTCAAAAATATTGTACTAATTATTCAAAAATTTGAAAAAAAAAAAAAAAAAAAACGGAAAATGTAAAGTAAAAAAAATGCAATATCTGCTACAAATCCAATCGATATTTGTAGTATATTTTCACGTTCATTTAAAGTTTCTAGCTTTCGATTACTTGTGTCACTATTCTAGGGTGTCTACCACCCTGGAAACCTCAGGGAAATTTATGAGTTGAACCTGCCCATGGTTGGTAAGAGCACTGCGCCGGCAAGGCGGAAGTCGTGGGTTCTATTCCCATTGCTGACCGGATTTTTTCACTTGTGAAATAATAATGTAAAAGATGCTTGGACTGGGTGATGGTAGGATTAAAAAAAAAGTGTCATTGCGTATTATTTACATGTTCCACTATACTAAGAACTCAGGGAATTAAAAAAAAAAAATCATGGAAAACCTGGAAAACTCGGGGAATTTCAAGTCACAAAATCAGTAGACACCATGTAAACCACACGCGGATAATCGGGAGTTTACTATATGATGAGTATAAAAAAAACGTTAATTCTACATATTTTGTAAGAAAATTCTTCTAGTCTAGTCATGATTTCATGATTAATTTCTTTATATATTATATTTATCAACAGGTAGTGATTGCAGTGATCAGCCATCAGTGATAGATTTGTCCGGTAAGTACAGTATGTGAATTTAAGTTTCCAGAAAATGACTGAGGCTTCGTACGTTTTTAAATGTAATTTAATTGTATTTTATATTGGCTGTACAGTAACTGTGGTCTAAACCTGCCAGTAGTTTAAACAATAAAATATCTCAGTCAGGATAGCCGGCAGCAAGACTTTTACCTCCGTGCTTTGCCAGTACGAATCCAAAGTCCGTAACCGTAACTACTAGACCACCTCGGCTGTTTTAACTTGTATATTGTTACATAAGAATGGATATACAGAGCATGAAAAGCCACATAATAAAGATTACTTTTTTATTATTATTAAGAATTTCATTTTGAGGCCATCACGATAGGTGTTAATGCAAAGATATCTCGTGAAATTAATCGTGTTAATGTAATTTTTTTTGAAAACAGAGTATCGCCATAATTATATATTCCCTCCCATGAAACATGTTTGTGTTACCTGTATTTTCTCAAACGTTTTTCGTATGTTTAATTAATAGTTACTTCTTTTCTATGCTGATTGCTTAGATTGGGAAAACATTTAAAATGCATGTGTTACTTAATGTATTAAAAATCGTGGGGTTATTAGTACAAGTAACCACGTCACATTTACAAAATTTCTGAGAAAGGAAATTTATATGTTTTGAATTAGAATTTAATTATTAAGTCCTTTAGACAACTTTGGCTCAGGTAGGATGGATGATGATGGATGAATTGGTGGTATGAAGGAAGTGGGAGGAAACGGGAAAACCCCGAGAAAACGCACGCACACGGTGTTTGTCCACCACAAAGTCCACGTGGCATGAATAGGGATCGAACCGATAACACCTAGCGCCAGATTTGAGCGCTCTACCATTGAGCTGGATTTGAATCATTATGGTAAACCCCAGTAACTTGGGTTGGAGCTACTGATCTCCCACCAGTCGCTCACCCAGGTGGCGGATAGGAGAATGCCGACCAGATATGCTGGGTACCGGAAATATTTCGGGGCGGACCAAAACCAGTACTGCTGCCTTGCAGATAGTAGAGGGATCTACAAAGGCTAGGGGAAGATAATCCCGAACAAAAATATCATGGTGAAGGGAAGCAGCTTCACCATTACCACACTGAGACTAAAGATGAACTAATCGGCAAGACTCAGAGATGGACAGAGGACGACATTCGGATCTCCGGGCGGAGACTGCTTCAGGGGAGTCCAAGAACAGGATTAAGAAAGACTTTAGAATAGGAACGTGGAACGTACGAACATTATACCAAACGAGCGCTCTTCAGTTGGCAGTACACTAGACCGAGAAGTACGAGCCAGTCATATTAGTGATACAAGAAGTTCGGTGGGAGGGTCAAAACAGCATCCCACAGGGCAAGTACACTTTCTACTACGGGGGAACACAGTCTCACGATTTCGGAACAGGATTCCTCATTAAGAACAGTATCCTTCAAGCGGTTCAGAATATAGATTTCGTAAACGAAAGACGAGATCGTTATGATACGTACTCGATGGGGCAACAGGGTTTTAATAAATGTCTAGGCTCCGACCGAGGTAGCTAATGGTAACGGCAAAGATATATTCTACGATCAGCTAGAAAGGCTGTTCGACCGAATGCCGAAGTATAATTCGAAAATTGTGTTGGGTGATTTCAATGCAAAGGTAGGGAGGGAAGAAAAATATAGACCTACTATAGGCAAATACAGCCTTCACGAAAGGACCAACAACAATGGAGAAAGACTGATAACTTTCGCTATTTCGAGAAAACCTACTGGTAAAGAACACGTACTTTGAACACAAAGACATACACAAATACACATGGGTATCTCCGGACGGCAAAACTCTCAACCAGATCGACGAAGAGACACCAACATAATGGATGTTAGGTCGTACAGAGGAGCGGAAGGTGACACCGATCATCAATTAGTGATCACAAAAGTAAGGGAAAAGTTATGCATCGCGAACAGAGAAAGCAAGGAGTCAAAACAACTGAAATTCGAAGTTAAACGATTAAATATTCCGAGCATGAAAGTAGATTACCAACTCGAACTCTCAAATAGGTTCGACATCTTAGCCGACTCGAGTAATAATAATGACAATATTAATAATGAAATTGATGTAAGTAAGATGTAGGAGGCAATTCGTGAAACAATTAAGAGCGCAGCGAAGGAACGCGTAGGTGAGAAGAAACAACAGAAAAACAAACCTTGGTTTGATGAAGAATGCCTTAAGCTTCATGGGGAACGAAAACAAGCAAGGCAACGATGGGTAAGTAATAAAAGCTAAGCAAATACCAACTACTACAGTAACGCGAAACGAAACTCCACACGCGGGTTCAGAAACAAAAAGCGAGAATATCTGACGCAGAAGATTCAGGAGATAGAGGAAAACGGGAAGACAAATAACATACGAGATCTATACAAGGGGGTAAACTCGTTAAGGAAACGTTATCAGCCGATGTTAGGAATGATTAGAAATTAACGTGGAGGTGGTGGGTGAATTAATTAATCTTCAGGTGGATCCGACTAAAATTGTCGATTTGTGGAAAAGTTATTTCGACAAACTTCTTAATGTACACAACAGGGAACAAACAGATGAATTTGAAATCCATACCGCAGAACCGTGGATTCCCGAACCTAGCGAGATCGAGATCGAAATATCGGTAAAGAAATTGAAAAATTTCAAATCACCAGGAATAGACAATATTCCAGTCGAATTAATTAAAGCGGGAGGAACGGCACTAATCAAGGAACTACATAAATCGATCAGTACTGTATGGAGAAAGGAGGAGCTTCCAAAGGAATGTAAAACCTCAAAATAGTTCCGATTTACAAAAAAGGCGATAATTCGGACTGTAATAATAACCATGGAATCTCGTTACTTGCAACCTGTTACAAAGTATTAAGTAATATTCTGTTAACACGGCTAAGTGTATACGTAGATGAAATAATTGGAGATCACCAATGTGGATTTAGAAGAAATAGATCCACGTTGGACCAGATTTTTGCTTTGAGACAAATTTTGGAGAAGAAATGGGAATACAATGGGACGGTTCACCAGCTATTTAATTGATTTTAAAATAGTGTATGATTCTATCAAAAGGGAAATGATATACAGTATCCTGATACGATTTGGAATTCCGAAAAAACTGGTTCAACTAGTGATGATGTGTCTCAGCGACCCCATAAGCCGAGTACGGATAGGTAATAATATGTCAGATAGTTTCAAGATTCGCTACGGATTGAAACAAGGCGAATCACCACTACTGTTTAACTTTGCGTTAGAATATGCGATTTTAAAAATTAAAGGGGACAAAAAGGGACTATCTTTAATGGTTTGAATCAACTGTTCGTATACGCGGATGATGTAGATTTAATAGGGGACGATATACATGCACTACAAAGCAACACCGATGTTTTAGTAGAAGCGTGCGATGAGATAGGTCTACAGGTAAACGTAGATAAAACGAAATACATGATAACAAGCCGAAACACAGGGAATGAAGGAAATAAAAACATAAGAATTAGGGGTGTGGCCATAGAGAAAGTAAACAAATTTAAATAGTTGGAAGCATAGGTAACAAGCAAAAATGAGGTCACGGAAGAAATAAAAAGTCATTTAGTATCGGGCAATGCATGTTTCTATTCAGTCCAGAAACTTCTAACATCGCGATTAATATCAAGGAAATTGAAATTGAAAATATACAGAACGGTTATTCTGCTGGTAATACTTTACGATTGTGAAAGTTGGAGTACGACCCTAGCAGATGAACATAAATTACGTGTGTTTGAGGTTTTGAGAAAGATATACGGGACGAGATGACTGGAGAATGGAGGAGACTGTATAATGAAGAACTCCACGGACTGTACGATTCACCAGATGTTGTAAAAATAATGAAATCACGACGACTAAGGTGGGCAAGACCATGTAGCTCGGATGGTGGAAAATGAAGATTATATTCTATCCTGGTTGGAAGGAGACCATTGGGAAGCCCGAGACGTCGGTGGGATAACAATTTTAGAAGAGATTTTCGAGAAGTAGGTGTTCGTGATGAATACTGACTTGATGTTGCCCAGGATAAAATCCAGTGGCGAACGTTTGTTACTGCGGCGATGAACTTGCGAGTTCGATAAGCCATAGAGTTAGTTATGGTAAATCATAGTATGTGTTAAATGAATCGCAAATTCGTTAATATAAACCATGAAGTCTTGTAATTTGTTATTTGGTTAACTTTACCAGTGATTGATTGATTGTTTATGATTACCTTAGCCATGTAACCCCAATTTTGGGGAAAATGGAGTTGAGTACTTTTACCAATAACCCAATGATATATGTGTTACTTAAGTGATCTTCGTTGATTGTAGGCTTCAGCAGCAAGTGCTATGAAGCCTTATCCGCTTTGTCCGTCTGTCAACAACTTTGAACTCAGGAAATACTAACTCTAGGAAAGTGGTTGAGATGTCTTTGGAACGGTCTCTGCAAGGCAAGATCAAACCCGTGTATATCTATCGCAGGAGCGGATCCGGAGATAGGGGGAACTTCGTAAATCTGGAACTACTAGGGCTAGGAAGGTGGTTGAGGTGTCGTTGAAAAGGTCACGCCGCAAGTTTTCCAACGAACCATTGATCATCCAAATAGGATGCTCGCTGTTGAATCGTGGTAGTAGCATACATACACGGTCCCCCGACTAGACTCCGCCTCACTTGTTAATAATTGTGTTCTGTATTGTTTTCCGCAATCTTATATTCAGAAATAAATTTGGTGAAAATCAGTTCTGCTCATTCAGAACGTGCCATGTGGGTGAAAGTTGAAAGATAAATATAATATTTGTTGCCAGACTGGCGGGAATTGGAATCCTGATCATCTGATTGCCTGCCATATTCTCTACCAATCAAGCTACAAGGGACATGGGTTTGATAACAGTGAATTTGTACTGATTCACCTAATGAACGAGGAATGAAAGAAAAGTTTATTTTCAAAACCTCTCTTGTCCTTCCAGAGAAAGTTGTGGCAACAGACTATTAGACTAGCCTGAAAGTCCCACTCCATTGTTTTTATCAAGTTATAGTTTCAGCGAAGTTTATTTAAGAATTCGCAGATGTGTGGGAACGATATCAGCGGTTTTGCACAAGAGGACAACCACAAAGTCGATTTCAAAAATGTATCCTCTGTGCGATGCGCAGATGCCGTGAACGGCGCTTGGGGAATGTGGAGGTGGGGTGATCAGTTCCACGCTCGACCGCCTTTTCCTCACAAGATACACAGGAGTATCAAGGACACACTGGTACTCAATTTGATACGAGACAGAGTAAACCTCAGAATGCCCGGGATGGGAGCACTGAAGAAAAATATATGGACAAGAGATATTTTGAAAATAAGCTCTACAAATAATACGGGCAGTGAATCTCTCCCCCCTTACAAGGTATTTCTGAATTGAATTGATTTGTATTTATTGCCTGTAAGGATCTTTGGTTTAGGTAGGGTAGGGTGGAGGGAAGTGGTTTGGGAAGGAAGGCAGCCAGGACCTAGTTTGAAAGTATGGTCCCATTGAGGATAAACCCTATCTCTTCGCTAGAAATCCTCAGTTATGATGAATCCTATCCCAAACACTGTTAAATATTTTGAATTTATTTTAAGGCCTTTAGGCGTCTGATGCTCAGGCCTGGATATGGTGGGGAAGAGGATTGTAGAAGGTAAGACTGCCAGGGCCTATCTAGTATGTGATGTGGTATTGATGTGAGAAGGTAATGTCAATTCCCTTCCACTGTCAAAGATACCTTTATTACGAATCTGTTACTATATTCAATAACAAATTTTTAATTAATGTTTAATTTGTAGTTTATTTGTTAGATCTGGGACACTTGTTAGATCTATTGTGATCTTATGACCCTTTTTCGGGTGAGTAAATATCATCATTTGGTACACTTACGAAACCGTAACTTTTAATTCAGCTGCACAACACTTTTCAAGTAATTCTTATGTTGATACATAGATTTTGCCATTCGAAGGAAATTAATAATAAACAATTCCATTTCCAAAATATGGGTCTAAAATTAAGATTGAAATTCCTGGTGTGGCAAAGTCGAAGCAGAGCTGTAATTATTATTAAATAAACTATGTTGGATAAACACAATGCATCTTGACTTACTTGTCGAAGTCTGTTGTATCAAATTTTGTGTAAAAGAGTGGAAACTTCGAAGAATGAAAAGTTCCACTACTGTTTAAACTTGGTCTCTGTTTCTAGGTAAACTTTTAGAGAATTAGTTCTTGTCGTAATTACAACACTTCTAATAGTTCTTTTCCTTTGGATTTGAATTTAATTTTAAGATCTTTAGGCAACTTTGACTCAGGCCGAATGGATGATGACGGGAAAAAATTGGTGGAATGCAGAAAGTGGGAGAAAATGTGAACACCCCGAGAAAACTCAGATGACACGAGCCGGGATCGACCTGAGGACCCAAAGCACTAGATGTGAGCGCTCTACCACTGAGCCACCGCGGTTCCCAGTTCTTTTCAATACTTCTTACCATCTAACTTCACCCTAGTTCTGGTGATTTCCCATGTTCGGTGGTCGTTATACCTTGATTCTTTATGCAATTGCTTCAGTGGTCGTTATACCTTGAATTTTTATACAATTGCACTAATTTTCCAGATGTGACATCATTGCCATCGTCTTTATAATGTATTGATGATGCAGTATGTACTGTCTTGAGTGAAATTAAAATGCAATAGGTAGATTTTAACATCACAATTTCTCGTTATGATTTGTGATATCCTGATTCATTTATTTACAACTTAAAATTTTAATTTTCTTTTAATTTATATAAATTTGATTATTAATGGACAAATTAAACCACATCATTCTATTTAAATTTCGTTTTGGTTAGCTTTCTTCTGTAATAGTAACGACGGTTTTTCTCATACTCGAGACTTTGTCAGTTTAATTGAACGTAATATTTATATAAATGTATTTAAAATAGGAAAGAATATGGAAGTAAGATAATAAATTTTAAAAAGGAAAGAAATACAACTATAGACAAAAGCTTTGATACGTTTTTAGGGAAGATTTCCCAAATTCGCAACGATGTCCGTCCCGCGCGAGACATCTGGTAACGGAAATTAAAAGTGAGATTAATAATTCTCGTTAGGTTGCAAAAATCTCATCCTTGTTTGGTTACATATGAAGAAAATATTTTCTACACAAGTACTTCAAACAATTGTGCATATCTCTGCAAGTCAGCAAAATTTACTAGACTGCAATATATTTATTTCTGAAAGAAGAAAAATCAGTTATAGACATGCGATAAAACTTTTTTCCGTAGGTGTACCTATACGTATTTACAGCAGCGGAATAATGTCTGTATAAAAAAACTTCATTCTGCTTAACATTATCACAAAATTGATGTATATATTTATGAAATTGTATAGGCAAAAAGCTTCATACAGTTAAAAATACTTTTGTTCTGTTTTATTGTACCGAATGTTACCTAGCATATAGACTCTATCTTCTCCATCCTTACCCAAAGGTAGAGTTCTCGCCAAAGGACGGCATCCTTCCGATATGGGGCAGGGTTCGGCCACGGATGCTTATAAAGGAAGCGGAGCCTAGTCGGGTGACTGTGCACATGTGCTACCGCCAGGTTTCAGCACAGCGAGCGACCTATTTGGATGTTTTGTTGGAAAAGTTTCACCGAGACCTTTCCGACTACACCTCAACTACCTTCCTAACCGTAGTATCCCTGAATCCGAATCCGTAGTATTCCGAATTTCCCCATTACTTACTATAGGAAATGACCTTTCCTCCCCGATGAGCTGTACAGGTTTGAAATCGTGAGACCTTTCAAACCACATTCCTAGCCGTAATTTCTGAGTTGAAAATTGTCAGACAGACAGAGCGGGGATATAATGCTTGCCAACTTTGGTGAAGTCTAAAAAGTAAAGTAGGAGTTAGAAAGATAAGTAGTACTTAATTCAGAGCTTTAGTTTGGAAATAATGATCTCCTTTTAAGTCTTATTGTAAGTTAAATAACTCGATTGTAAGATAGCTAAACAGTTCTTTTTCTGCAGATGAATCGGAAGGAGAGGATTCAGTTCAGGTGGAAAATATTCAGCCATCACGAGAGAGAAGTAGTATGGGAAGTCCGGTATCTTCTACTGAAGATCCAGATGTTCCTCTTGACTTAGATGTAACTGAAGATTAAATAAGGTAGGATTTTTTCCTTATAAATGATATGCACTTACTAGTAAGATTATGTTTAGATATGCATTTACTAGTAAGATTATGTTTAGATATGCACTTACTAGTAAGATTATG
>JAGDQP010000276.1:168969-181001 GCA_022664845.1 Lepisma saccharinum
TTACTAGTAAGATTATGTTTAGATATGCACTTACTAGTAAGATTATGTTTAGATATGCACTTACTAGTAAGTTTAGGTTATATATGCACTTACTAGTAAGATTATGTTTAGATATGCACTTACTAGTAAGATTATGTTTAGATATGCACTTACTAGTAAGAGTTCAATGATACAACCTCATGATCTGACATGCTGTGGTTGTTTTCCGATTCTAGTAGCTTGTCGGACTTAGTTGTGAATGCAATTTAATAATTTGTTTCTCTACCCCCGCCTCCCCCCCACCGATTTTTTTTGCTAGATGTTTCCCCCAATTTTGTTGACTTTTTATGTTCGTAGTTTAACTTACAACAATAAATCTACATGAATATTTCATTTTAAGTCTCTTTTTTTTAAGTCCTTTTAATAGTTTTTCAAGGTGACAAACGTTACCCTAATATTTGACATTAGGCAGAGTACATGATTGAATAGTAAACAATCGTTAGTCCCTGTTTTCAAGTTACTCGACCTACAAAACGGTTTCATCAGAACATTGCAAACGGTCGGCAAGTTAACTTTTTGGCAAACAGAAAGATTGGTTAAACTACAGGAGTTCGCTGCAAGATCGGGGAAACCACCGAATTGGTTAATGATATAAGTAACTAAACTCTATGCTGCTTAGCATTCTAAACCGTACTATTGTAGTCTTGTATTTGTTTCCCTGTAATTAATGGTAGCCTACTCTATATGTAGCCAATATGGAGCATTACTTTCGATCAATTCTTTATCTTTCCAGTATCCATCCAGTTTATTATACAGCGTATCCATAAAGTCCTTCTGTATTTTCTAAACGAATGGAAACGGCATACCAGAAAATACCAAGACAGGTATTCCATTATTTTGAGGAACTAACCTTTTTAGCTAAAAAATCACCCTCTTTTTTCCCCCTCTTAGATGAGAGCCAAATAAAAAAAAATCAAATTACAAAAGGGCTCAAGTAATACCGGTATCAGTAGTTTATTTGATAAAAGAAAACTTTATTTGATGGATCTATATGTTGTCCCTATTGAAAATGGCTGCGAGTGAATGTTCGAAAATAACTATTTTGTTACTGTTTTTGCTCACGTTGTAAGAGTTTTGTGCATGGAGCGTGTAAACCTGAAAGCGCTGATATTGAGAGATAAAACTATTAGCCTTAAGAAGCATGGCATAGCCCAGACGTTTAAGAATAGTATGGTTTTCTTCTTTCAATATGCCCCAGGAATGCGATGTTGAAGAAAATGTCAATGGGTAAAGCGTTGGCTTCGCATTCGGGAGGTACTGGGTTCGATACTATCAGCCGACCTTCCTGAAAGGTTTTCTATGATTTTTCTCAATCGCACCAGGCAAACACCGGAATGGTACCTTCAACATAGGCTCTGGTCAACTACTTCCAGCATTCGACCTGAGTCATAAAGCCCATAAATAAATTCAAGTTCTCGTCATGACGAGCTAATGTCTAAGAAAACAATAGTTCCTAGAACAACCTCACTAGGAAAGCATTTTTCCACCTTGTGCGCTCCTGTTTGTCTCTTACATCCCGGGCAATAATAATAATAATGATAATTGATTTTGTTACTTTCTTATTCCGTGCCAATTCAGGCAGGGCATGTTACCCATAATTTCAGATTTTGATGAAATGTGGTACAGTGATTTTTGGTAGGGGTCTTAGTACAACCAAGTTACAGGTTTTCAGGCCACCTATATCCAGAGCTACAGCGCGTTAAAGTTAACATGTGTTGTTGTTAAATGTTGTCGCACTGATACTTTACGAACACACACTCACTCACTCACACTCTCTCTCTCTCTTTCTCTCTCTCTCTCTCATATATTCATATACTTGAATTTCATTTTTTAAGTAATGTTTTATGGGTGTGTTTATGTAAAATTCACCAAAGAATTCAGATGTGATAACAAAATAGTGGTAAAGCTCATAGTTTTTCAGATATGGTTTGATGATTTCCAAAAATCAGTTTCTAAAATTGTTATCTTGGAACATAATATCATGAATATCTCAAAAAGAATACCGGATAGTGATATGGAACTTGCACCATTTTCTATATAATGATATAAAAACAGTGGGTTCCTGATGTTTGTAAAGTTTTTTTTTATTCTTACCTCATTATATTTAATTCAGTCCCCCGGTGTGTCTTTTCTTCCCCTCCCTTCCTCTCTGAGGAAACCAGTGTCTCAGATTTTGGTGTTATTGGGTACATTCCTTCTAAGGAACGGCTGTAAGTCAAATTTCAAGTTACAGGTTTGTACTTCACCTGCATCCAGAGTTACAGTTTATCAAAGTGCATACTTTCTCCATAGATGTTATCGCGAACAGACACACACGTCAAGTTTATAGTTTTATTTCATGCTTTATGGATTGGAAACTATAAATTAATAATATTACGAAAAAGAGATTTAGAACATACTCTGAGTCATTTCACTTAATTAATACTTTAGTTTTATCGTTTGAATAGGTTATGAATTTACTTAACGTCTTACAAAAGAAAATGTGTTGTGTCCTTTGAAACATCGTAGGAGTTTGGTTACTAGTAGTCCTGCACTTCAAGAATTTCAACTCAGTGAGTAACAGTTGATCAAGATGAGCTTGTATTGGGTTAATGTCTGACATTAGAGAGAATATTAATACATTGCAAGTGTTTTACCCTCTATTTTTATGTAGTTTATGGCTGCTCAGAGACTCCCTCCACTTCCAGTTACACAAAATCTTGCTGGATAAACCAAAATAAATGAAGTAGCTCCAAGCGAAAGGTGTGACAACAGCAGACTGATAGATGGACTGGTGCTCAGACAGTCCACCAGGTTAACGTCTGACCGAAAACAATCAGAAGTGTCAGCAAGAAAAACACAAGAGCAACCCATTAAAATGGACGGTGAAACGCTTAGCGGCTGAACAGACCAAAGGCCCCCCCCCCCCAATTACCCACTGTGCGAATAGCGAGATCACACCTATCATAAAGGTCACCATGCAATCAACTACTAACTCATGGAACATGGAAATCTGAAATAAACTAAGCAATGAGAGTACTTAAAGATTATAGCGAAAGCTAATTAAAAACATTCCACGAATATAAGCCCATGAGGTCTTGGCCATTCTCTTATTCAGACCACAGCAGGTGGCTCCCACCGCGAGCGGACCTACGGTTGTAAAACAGTGAGGAGAGTACTGATCTTTTTCATACACCCTGTGAACTCTCAGATTACAGAATATAGAAGCATGTCGAAGATCAGATGACGCAATGGTAAGATATAACAATTCCATTGAAATAATTGTACTGAACTTTTACAGGCAGCAAATGATGAATTAGCCCATCCACTGACATCATACCTAAAAATATTAATGAAATAGAGGTAATATATTTAAGTAAAGCCCGCATGTGATAAACGGAAGAATGTATTTGTCCTGTCGAATACTATCGTGGCCGTTCCACCTAACTCGCATTTTTAGTATGTCAACACTTCCTCAGTCTCGCTTACCTGCGTCTGAACATTTTCCGTTTTGTGTAAAGTTTGTACGTTCCTATTCTAAGGTCTTACCTAATCCTGTTCTAGGAGCCTCCTGAAGCAGTCCTCGCCCGGAGAACCAATTGGAAGACTATTTTACTTCTGAAATATTTTACCCCAGTAGAATCCATAGAACCATCTTTTACCGTTACTTGGCATGATTTTGCAGGGCAGAGTTACGAGTTCTACAACCTTAATTCAAGATATCGACTTTTGTCGATATCTGAACCTTCCTGATGTCATTCATCTTCAGCAATCAGGGTGGCAATTGTGAAGCTGCTTCCCTTCACCATGATATTTGTGTTCAGGTTTATCTTCGTTCTGCTTACTGCAAGGCAGCAGTACTGGTTTTAGTCCGCTCCGGAATATTTCCGGTACACACCATATCTGGTCGGCATTCCCCAATCCTCCACCTGGGAAGGCGCCTGGTGGGAGATCTCCACCAGAGAACAATTTCCAATACGCGTCTGCTACTGTTAGACGCAATCAGCATTGTTCGGAATCAATCGGAAGCGTTCGAACTATACTCGGCTGTCACCACACACAGGTTCAGTTCATTGTTTTCGCTGTACGTTTTAGCCTATACTAGTAGTAAGAGGTACCGCCTGATAGTCCGGCATTTTCGGTAAACCGGCACCGGGCCGGTTCCGAACGTGCCGGACTATCAGATTTCTACTGTAATTCTATTAGAGATTAAGATCACAACAAAATTACATTTACACAACAAAATCTAAGAAACACGATATTATGACTGTACAAACGACCAAACAACAGATGGTGCAAATCACATTTTATTTCAATGTGCAATATACGAAAAATAAATATAAGGTTTAATTATAATCTAAAGCAACGATGTCCAACAAAAGATGGCAGTACTGTCTCCGTATATGTCTAATGCATTCTTATCTTTGCACGAAATTTTCTTGCTGCTCCTATAAATTCAAGCCTAGAGAGTTCAAACTTTCAGGGAAGAAAGTTCATAACCAGTTCAAGAGCATGATCGATGCCAATTTTTTATTTTCGTTTTCCTTCACTGTTGAAATCGCTTCATTCTTGTGAATATCGAAACCTATAACAATGAAGCTCTTTCAACAATGAACAAATAAGAAAATTAAAAATCGACATCGATCATGCTCTTGAATTGGTTATGAACTTTCTTCCGTGAAAGTTTGAACTCTCTCGGCTTGAATTCATAGGAGCAGCAAGGAAATTTCGTGTAACAGTGAAAATACATTAGACATATACGGAGGTAGTGCTGCTATCTTTTGATCGTTGCTTTAGATTATCCTTAATAAATGCCCTTCGAAGAACTGATAATCAATGTCCATTGTTAATTAATTATTAGTACTCTCACACTTAAATTAGGATATATTATACTTAATTCCTTAAGATAAAATATATTACAATTATATGTTTAAAAAAACGAGCTCTTATATCAGCATAAGAAAAACATGATTAAAAACAAAAAGATATTATAGCATAACACACAGGACAGAAAAAATTTGAAATCTTGCCAATAACCTATTATATACGCATAATTATGGATAGCATACTCTTTATATAAGCAAGACGCATACACAGGAGAAGTAAATAGCTCTAAAATTATATAACAATAAGAAATAGTTGCGTATAAAAATAGTACACGAACTTTCGCGGAGGAGAGAATTATTTTTCCTGCTTGATGTAATGATTTGGCATGGAATAACCCATTGTAAAAATTGTAACACATGTGTTTGCTTTCTTATTTACAGTGCAGGCAAGATTATTTTTTTTTTTTCGTGGTTTGGAGGAAGCGTTACCAGCAGTAAGGATCTTCTGTTTTCTCATCATTATGAATGCATTAGCAGTCTGAAAGTGAAAATTAGTTAACGTATTCAACCCAAAGTGTGTCCTTGAAAGCGAATACTGGTGCAGATCCTGTAGATCAGGACCTGTCTGTGAAAAGTAAGGGAGATCAACGAAATTGAATGTACGATTATTGATCGTAACCCTCAGACAGCTTCCCGAAACAGTTATAAATGATTTGCTGTTACTTTTCATTGTTATGTAGTTCCTTTTTTTCCGCGTGCTTGATTTTCGTTACACATACGTTCATTTGCTTGTAGTTAGCTCATGAAGAACTCTCCTGTAGAGGGTTTTGCAATATACTTACTATAAAAAATCAAGTATACATTGTGGCAGGATCTTTAGATGATACGTATGCGGTTTGATGGAGTAAGCGTTGTGCATTTGTTGTCGAGTAGTTTTCTAGAAATTCGGCTGCTACAAGGAAACCTGAGTCCAGATGTCATTTCAACATTGGGGAGGTTCAGACGTGCCTGCCAAAAAGTTTTAAATTAGGTAAAACATTTTAGGTTGACTGCGTCTACCATAGGTAAGGATAATCTTGCACGTTTCATGTTGGTAATGCCTAGCGTTACGAAATTTGGTCTAGCAGAATGTTAGGGATTCTGCTGTACAGACATTCACACCCTCTCCATTTCCTGAGGTGCAGTGTTCGTGGACGGCCAAAATTTTTCTTAGGTATGGTAAATGCTGTTATGACTCACCTTAAAGTAAGGTTTAAGTAGTTTTATTTATTTATTTATTATATTTATGTGAAGTTTAATAAGTATGTGGAAAGGTGTGTATTATTTCTTAAACGAAACACGTGGGTCCCACTGTAACAGTGACAACTAGTGTATTCTCAAATTACACTAGATGTCACTGTTACTAAACGCCAAAAGGAAGGTAGTCTGAGTAGCTGTGGTCTTGTTGGAAGAATTGGAGTCGAATGTTTGTCATATGTAGGCAGTATTGTCTGTACAGATAAGTGTTAAAATTCGAAATAGAGTAACCTAGAATATATAAGTGGAAACCTGAGAAGACTGTATATTTACACTTTTTAAAACTTTAATTGAGTGTTTATTTATTTATTTTTATATTTTAATTTAGTTTTTGTAATTTTGGTCTATTTTTGTGCTAGCAATTGAGGATGTCATTTCTTGTGTAAAGAATACTTGTCTGCGTTAAGTTGTGGCGTGGCAATTTTGAAATTATTATTAAACACGTTTCAAAAAACAGTCCTTTCGGTAACTGGTGATTTTATGAATAACTTTAGTGGACGAAATGTCGTGGTGTTCCTCTTCCAAATGGTTAGATAATCCCGATACTGGATTATTCGAATTAGCTTCTCTTTCGTGTTCACTTTGCCGCTCCGGCAGACATCTTTTAGTTGTGCTAATGGACGTTTCTCCACAATTACATATATCCATGATTTTAGCTGTCCGTCCATGAAATGTTCCTTGTATTGTTTATATGCCATTCCTATGGTTTTCGGAGCACATAAGCCAAGATTCAAGCGGATCTCCACAATTCTTCTAACATGTCTGCAGCCATTCAAGACTATCTTCTTTTTACACATCTTTGGCGTCCAGCAAGAGGCAGCGGAATAATTAAAATCTCTTAAATTACTTTGCTACAACGGCCTGAAGACGGAGCGAAAACCCTAGAGAGCCACATATTAAAGCAACAACTTAACAAGACGGCATTAAAAGCCTTGCTTTTGGAGAAGTCATAATAGTTGTAATTTTATAATTGGTTCGTCTGTGCGGTTAAAATGGCTTATTAAACCGTTTTAGCTAATTAAAAATGTTAAGATGACGTGTCAAATCATCGTTTTACAATGTAGTAGCCGAATCATTAATTTTAATAAAATGCACCTGACGCATATACACGTCTATTAACATTCATGGCAACTAAAGACTTTAGAACTGTTGAGAAAGACTGCAAACTGTCTAACGGAATTCATATCTGAAGCCAATTTTAAATCTTCTAAACCAATTTTGCCGCTGCGTGTCGTTCAGACAGGTTCTCAGGTTTTGGAGTCCAATTTATTGTCAAAAGTATTGATCATATCGTACTATAAGAATAAGTACACTACGGGGGTTATTTTGTTCCTAGAAAACTTTGCGCGTATCTTCCACTTATTACTACAATATATTTTCTCTTTCACTGTTAGCAAATCTACACTGTAATGCCTTTCGACGATCTATTATTTATTCTCCAAAATAGAAAATAAATATATATGTTTATTACTGAATATTATGAACGAATTTTGCATTCTGTAAAGCTTGATATATGCATTTTGTGAGTTTTCGTATTATGAAGTTTTTATTCTACCTGTCACCTTATTAATCTATATAGTGCACTCTTTTGTTGGCTTTTGTCTTACTCATAATTTTCACTCTTGATTACAGACAGTATCATTAACTTGGGTTCATATAAACTAAGAATTATCCACCCAGGCCTCTTTTTTAGCCACATTAAGATAACACTGAAGCCTGTATAAGAACAGCAGTAAGATAGGGCATCAAAGCCATAACTGCTTTTGACTTTCATATTTGTAATTAATTTTCTAAAACGAAACAGTTATATAAATACCCGTACTAATCAAAACCGCATTATAAAATGTTCGGTATTAACTGTATATTAAATAAGTTTGTCTAGACTCGGATCTAGAAAATTAATTCTTTGAACTGTCAATGTAGTTACGTTCATAAGCAAAGTATTCTGTTTAAGGCTAAGTTTTTTTTTTCCTGTTCTTGATGTTTGATTTTTGTCTGTATTTTGATCAAGTGAGGGACATGTTACAGTATGTGGCAAATTTCTCGTACATTAGGCCATGTTAGCTTTCTGATGAAAGTAATATGTATGGTAAACCAACTGCTTACAATATTTCGGAGTTAGCATAGTTCGAAATGTTCTGTACTTGATGTATATTTTCTGAAGTTTATGTTTTAAATACAGCTAAGTCAGTATTAGCTTTTATTATTGCTTATGTGAACAGCTCCTCTGTTTATTTTTATCTTTACAGAAAATTCCTGCTTAACGTTTCGGCTTAACTCGTAAGCAATCAACTGGACCTATTACATAAAAGGGGAGACAAAAAAAAAGGATAGTTTAAAATAATCGAAATACCGTATTTACCCGACTATAAGATGACTCCACTCCCCCTTTAAAATCCCCAGCAACGAATCCAGCATACATGCACCACCGTTGAATCCGGTGCTATCCACTGCACATGAGGAATTTAAAAACAACTGGTTTTGTGTGCCCACCAAAATTGCCAACAAATTGAGCACCTGTTGTAGGACGCCAAATTATAACTTCTAGAATTTCTATCTCCTAAACAAATAGCCGTAGGTGTAAAATGTCTTCATATTGGAATTTCTGGGAACAAACTAGCCTAAAATGGTATGTCACATGACCCTCTTCCTATTTAAAATTCTAGAGCCGAATCCAAGATTCAATATGGCGACCATGATTCTCATACCACTAAAAGATGTAGCCCTTCACCTATTGTCATCACCCAAAGGTTGGATCATATTCCCGCAGCACTTTTATCACGGCAAGTGTCTTCATATTTCCTTACAATGTACAAATAGGCACAAATCGATATTTCAAAAGTTCCTGTTCAAAATTATCAAAAAGGTAGAGTCTATGGATATAATTTTCGTGTATTACAGGGAGAGAGAACCTAGTGAGAGAAAACTATTTCATGTAAATATCGGCTGATCAGTTGGGAATGTTCCCTCGTCAGACGAGGACCATAGTGTACTATTTTAAATAGCTCCTCACTTAAATTTTCTTCTCTTTTAAGATTGTAATTAAAAGTTTTATTTTTCGTTGCATGAAAAAAGAAATTCTCCCAATAAATTCATGTTTTCGTCGCTAGAGAGCAGGGTGTTTAAAAACTGTGTTAGTGTTGAGAACTCGCTGAAACTGTTTGTTGACAAAGAGAAAGAATTATTTTCTTCAGTTATAAAGTCTATTGCAGTTACGGTCGGAGATACATCTCCCAGAATAAAAGATTGCAAAGTTACCTTTAAGATATCCCAACGTTGAGAGATTTCAGAAATTTAAATGCCCTTGTATATAAAGGTTAAGACTACGTGAGTACCTCCCCACTCTTACAGATATATCCCGTCATCCATCTCCTCCGAATACGTGGTAGGCATCACAATATAGTCATTTTTCTCGCGTATAAGACGATCCACCATTTTGAAGAAAGAAAAAAATAACTCTGGTAAATACGGCAGTTAACAATATGAAGGATACCTATTATTTAGGTAAGTTAGTATTTGTTTAAACTATCCTGTCTTTTTATCTTCCCTTTTACGTTGCAGCTCAAGTTGATGGCCTAGAAGTTGAGCCAAAACGTTGAGTAGGAATATTCTTAAAAAAGAAAGAAAAGCGAGTTGTTTACGTAAGCTCCTTCACGCAATACCGATGTATTTCCTTTTAATTATAACGAATAAGTGTGAAACATATAGTTAAGTGTTACCATTTATTTACCTCCCATCAGTCTACTGTAATATGTTGAGAACCGTTTCTTATTGACACATGAATAGAAGTTATTACTAAAGTTTAATTTTTTTAATGAAATATATAAGCAACGGACAATGGCGTCATCGAGAGTTTGATATACAATACCGGCGACTCTTGCACTGTTCCCATGTTCATATCAATTGTAATTTCCCTCGCATATGTAGAGACTGATGATAAATAAACTGAGTAGAATGAACATCCTGGAGAGGATTGTAATTCAATTTCGCTGTAGTTGGCTGTGTGTGGTTGAATAGTACAGTCAACTGTATGAGGGAACCATTTCTTCGTCTAGTGCAATAGACTATTAAAAATTTACACACAGAATATTTTATTGGATAGCAAAGTATAGTTTATTTATTTCTTTACGTAAAATTAAAAAAAAAAAATGTACTAGTTGATAAGAGTACTTAAAGAGATCTAATTATTATTACTTTTCAGTTTTTATGTGAAGGAAAATAGATGTTTCCTTGTATGTTTTCACTAGTGACGTGTGTCCTTTTTGTATGTGCTAGTCAAATTTAGACATTTTTTTCTGAGCAGTTCAAGAGAATTAGCGATTGGACGATTCTCGTTTTAGTTTCTTCACGAGGCACGTTGAGTTAGTTACTGAAGTGCTCTTACCATAAGTGTCATAACGTGTGTGTTGTGTGTGTGTGTGTGTATGGTCTGATTGTATAATTTCTTCATACCATGTAGTCCTTTTCTGTTCAACGCAAAATGTCCAAATTTTGTATTTTCATATGATATATGAATTTGTGTGATATTATTGCAGTCGCCTGTAAATACACCACCCTTGTATATTTGTACAGTAGGAAAAAAATATAAAAGATTTGACAGATATGTAGTTATTTCGTTGTTTTATTAATTTATACCTTTAACAGTGATGCCAGTTTCGTGATTTTGAAGGTGAGTTACATTTACTAAGAGATTTTTTTTTTTTTTTTTTTTTTTTTTTGCTAGGGTTGTGCAGGTACCTGGAATTTCGGGAAGACAATTGGAAAAAAAAAGTCTCGTCCTGGTCTCGACTTTCAGGAATGTTGGTACCGATTTTCGGGAATTCACAAATCCTCGGGATGAGACAAGATGTAGGGAAGTTCTGATCCCGGACATTATATAACTATATTGTTTTCCCCATGTACGAGGGATGTCCAGATTTCTCTAGGGATTGATTGTACTGTGGGGCAAAGCATATCTTTTCAGTTTAGAATATATATTTGCTAGATGGGAATGAGAAATGTAATCGATTCTCTCCTTGTACCCAAGAGTATCTAATATCTTCAATATTCATAGAATTTGAAATAAGTTTAGTTGTAGGAATCGTTCCATAATATTGTAAGGGATACCTATCGATCCCAGGACTATGTCTCGGGATCACAGAGGGTCTCATCAAAGATCAGCAGAACCAGAATTATAAAATTGTAACAAACAAACAATGCTTACTCATGAACAAGTTAAATAAAAACAAACATACGTAACTTGTTATGTACAAGAAATAATGAAGTGTCAGTCAATATTTATGTTAATAGCGCAGAAACTTTTCCGGGCTGTATGAATGGAAAACAGGAACCTCAGACTGTGCGGACCAGCAACTCCCCAAGAGAAATGCTGACCCACACAGTTGTTTAGGCTCCTCAGCTCCCTAGAAGGGGAAAGTTAGATTCAATATATAGAAGAGAACATTTACCAACAACACAGAAGAAGAGTGATATAGCTATAGTACCTACACTCTTCCAGGGCAGTCATAGGAGTTGACTGTCAAGACATACGGATACAAGAGTCCTTTCATACAGTCCGGTGAGTAGAATGGCGCAAGTTTTATTTTGTACAACATCTTTCTAGAATGAAAGCAAAACTATCTGAAACCTACTTGTATTATCAATGACTACATCCTTTCCCAGTACCTAAAATCGCCTGAGCCCGTCAGAGGGGGAAGGCAAACGTGGTGGAGATACTGACTTGAATTAAGAAATATCATTCTTTCTAAATTGTGACTATAGGACATCTGAAATTCTTTTTTTAAATAATTTTGTCTATCACATCCTTGAAATTTACACTTATAAAACTTCATACATTTAAAGAGAGAATAACACAGCAGTTCTGTTTTTTATTTAGAGTATTATAAGCAAACA
>JAGDQP010000277.1:1635-37138 GCA_022664845.1 Lepisma saccharinum
ATATATATATATATATATATATATATATATATATATATATATATATAGGAGCTCCTGCGTAGCCTAATCGGTAGCGCGCTCGTCTTCAGTGCGAGCGGTCCCGGGTTCGATTCCCGGTGGGGGCTCAAAAATTTCGGTGTTGACCCAGCATCGTGAGGACAATTGGGGAGCTGCTGTGAATAAAATACAGTGGCGATCACAGTGAGAGCTTCAGCTCTCCTCTCCCAACCCGTCTGGTCAGCGTGGGAGCAGTAGACCAACTCCTCCCTTCGGGGAGAGGCCTCATCCACTAGTGGATTGAATATGGCTGTGATTTATATATATATACACCCAATAATATAAGATGAATACAATATTCACTATTGCGTAGGAATGACTTAGAGTAATGATGTTATAGTAATCTACTTTCCCGCTAACGCCTCGAATCCGTACAGGACGAGCATAAACGAAAGGGAGGATAAATATCAGATTCCTAATATCAAGGAACAGCGTCTGCAAATGGCAATCATGTTTGTTCCAGACAAAGAAGCCATATTTAAAAAAGGATTGTCACAAATTTTGGTAAAGATGGGGCAACGTATAAGGCTTAAGTATCTAGTGCCCTATCGACTATGTCTTGTGAAACACTCATGCAGATGAGCGGAATCTACTGGAGTGTCTGCTAAAGACGGTATCCAGTCGCAAGATCAAAAGAATAGAAAATGTCACACATAATGTCTAGTTTGGTAGTTTGTATATTGGCTATGAATGAAATTGTTCTTATTTTCGACTGATTAATTATCAGTCGGATCATGATCTCAAATTAATTACTGATAATGCATTAACGCATAGTCAATTGTGCGAAATGATTTGGGCGAAAGCAAGAATCGAAACGAGTTCAGAGTTCACTTTCAAATATAAATTGTCATAATCGGTTAAAATATTTATCTTGGTATTATTATTATTAACACATGGACTTCATGTTACAACATATTTATATTCAATTCTCAAATGATGTATTCAATTAGCAAATATTGAACGAGAATTAAAGGATCGCAATCTGAAAGCTAATTTTAAAGAAATGTACGGATAGTCGTGTGTATGACTCATCAAAATTTTTCAGAAAAGTTTTCTCGAATTTCGAGCTTTTCGGTACAAAACCGTTAAAAAATAGTAATCATAACATAGTAAAACAAGAAGACAGTTTAATGTTAAACGTAAACAGTAAGTTTCAAAATTATCAGGAGATGAAAATTCGCCTTAAATTTTCTCAACGCGTCGTGTACATGAAAATGAGGTCTTATGATGGAAACTTTCCTGGAAATTGGAAGACAAGAAATTACATGGAAACTAATGTTTTCTCAAAAGGATTTGCAGAAATATAGAAGTTCTCTGGCATATTGTACCAAGAAATGTGATGTATGTATCTTTTCTCTCTTTCTTTTGTTGTCTGTAAAAATCACGAAAGAGTGACATTGTTCATCTTTCACTAGAATTTCGGAAACTATAACTTTAGGCGGCACGTACATGGGCTGAGAATTGACTGAGCGAAACACTCGCAACGCAAAAGTAACTATGCTTTCCAATATTCCTATAATTGACTACCAATATTATCTGTTGCTAAGGGACCCAGTGGGTGCTGCCGATGGAGCCTCACACTGGGTGTCAAAATGTAATGGACCAGTGAGTGAGACCTGAATACTTCTGATGAGGCCCAAACGCTGGGAGCCAATTGTAATGGGTTCCTTCCTTCTCCCTGATGAACTTGACTTGACTAATTACCTCGGCTTTGGTCGTGGGATATACCGACGTTTACTTGAGAAGAAGGGAAAAAGAGAAAAGCTATAATAAAGCAGGGTGAGGGGAATGAATACTTCTTCCTCCCTGAGGTGAAGACGAGTTGGAGTCCAGAGTAGCGTCCTCCTGCCTGGATTGAAGACGAGATAAAGCTAAGGATAGCGTCTACCTGCCTAAAACGAAGACGAGCAAAACGCTAAGGAGAGGCGAATAACCACTGTCTGCCTGATATGAAGACGAGTTAGGGCCAAGAGTGACGACAAGCCTGCCTGAGATGAAGACGAGCAGAAGTCCAAAGGTAACGGTGATTTGCCTGAAATGAAGACGAACCGCCGTTTAGGTTATAGATAAAGTACTATGCCTGCCTAAAATGAAGACGAGCAGCAGCAGGGAATAAGTTGGGAACCACTACCTGCCTGAGATGAAGACGAGTAGAAGTTCAGGGTTGCGATGACCTGCTTGATATGAAGACGAGTCAACGCTAAGAGCTTGGGTAGGAACCTCCGACCTGCCTGAGCTGAAGACGAGTTCGAGTAGGGCGAAGAATTATGCTAAAGTAAAGCAAGACGAAGTAGAGTAAAAGAATAATAGTAGGAAAAGGAGTTCTTTATGAATGAAACAAAATGTCAAAGCGATGACATTGATTTATTGGCTCTGGACTGCCCCAGATGGACAGGCCAGAGACCTGGTTCGGCCGTAGCCCGAGTTGAACTGATCCAGCTCAGCTCGGGACCTGCTTTTATACAAACTGTCTCATTACATGTTCATACGCTATCAAAATATAGTTCTGATTAGTATTCGTGCGCGCAGGCACAATCTAGTATTTAATGACATTTTTATATTGTTTTAAATTAATTATTTAATACCCTTTTACACAAAATAGTTCCTCAGTTATTGCTTTTTTAATTGCATTCATCCGCGTGGAAAACAAAATGTTCCTTGCATACACACACACACACACACACACACACACACATGTATTTAGATTTGGCTGTATCCGAATCTCAGGTCAGGCTTTAAGCATACAGAATTTTACAGATTTAAGATGCAAGATACTACCTTAACTATTATGAAACGAGGACGTTACAGTACTAATTGTGACTTTAAAAGATACAACAATGAAACGGAAGAAAAAATCGAGGAAGAAAAGATAGCAAATGGTAGTACATATAATTCAATTCGTTGAGGAAAATACAAAAAAATGACATCGTTTGATTGTTAATATTATTATTTAGAATGAAAGAAAGTTTTGTAACCTATTGCTATATAATTGTTTGGTTAGCATTGAAGCTTGTTGTTGCACTCGAAGTGAGAGATTGACCCTTGAACGTCTGTATCAGCATGACGTATTTACTATTAGTATTAGATTCATTCATTCGTGTAGACTGCTGACAAGAACTGTATACGACTTTAACCTGCGAATGCGTGGAATGTTTACGAAAGAAAGAACGTAAGAGATCTTCCAGCTGTTGCAAAGGAATATCAAGAAGAGTCGCTAAATGATTTTAAATACTACGGCTATATTTTTAAATTATACTATTGCAGTTAAAATATTTTGTCAAAAATACTAAATTGTTCCGAACAAGGTTGAACTTAATTAATTAAATAAATGGTTCTTAGAGGAACGGAAAGATGTTAGTGATCTGGCATTAAGAAATTGCTGTCATGAAAATTATACAGGGTGTTTCTAAATTGTTGTACTCAAATTTTAGAGTAACGGACTCCGGTCCGAAATTTTGAAAAATCATACTAACAAATACAGAACACGTATAATTTATGACCTTTGTTGGACACAAGAACTGTTTTCGCAGACTCCACGTAACTGCTTTGCAAGTTATTCGTGAGTATAAATTCATCGAAACTTTTTCGTGTTGAACAAAGTATAGGTTATTCATATTCTCAACTTTTGATTAAAACTTACATAAAAAACGTAAATGAAAATATTTTAATTGAAACTAAACCATGAAGTACAGATCACAACACTAAAAAAAGTAACTACATAGAGGAAAATTTGAAGATTTCTCGGTTTATACAGGTTTTATTTTATTAAAATTTACAAAATTTACAAAAGACAGGAAGTTGAAGTTTCTGAGCATTGAGTCCATGATCGTTAGTTAAAATATCATATTATTTGGCGAAGGGCGTATGTCTCACATAATGACGTAATCTTATTTCATTTCATTATTCATTTCAATCATCGCATAGGTGAGGCAGACGCCTTCAAAAATATCATTATTTCATCATTATTATTATTTTCCATTTATCATTATTATTATTTCCATTATTATATTCATCAATATTGTTCGTCTGCTAGAAATTAATATTTTTTAAATTATGAGTACTCTAAAAAAATTATTGGACCTCCTTAACACAACTTAAACCTAGTGCTAATATATTCATGTATTCACGGTGCACCTAATCGCACATTGCAAAATGCAGAATGGAGAAGGAAGAATGGATAATGAAGCTTCTATATTATTATTATTAACTCCAAATATATAAATTGACTCCTGTAATTTTGAAAAACTTAACTCTAGTAGTAGCCCAATAGAGCTTTGGCTGGGCTCTTTGCCTTAATCTAATCGTTCATCAATCTAGCTGAAGCTACATATGTTATCTTACAAACTAAGATAATTTGCACTAATCATACATCTAGTAGATCAAGATCTAGGCTTTTGCACATAATGATTCGTCGTTGTCGTCGCAATTCGCCGAAGAGCCCTTAATTTGCACGATTAAAATTTATTTTTAAAAATGGAGTAATAACTGATTTTTTCAACCTATTGCTTCCATAATTCAGTCCAGTATTTGTAATCACATGCCGAATATTCCAAAAAAAGAAAAGAAAAAACTACATACAACTTTAGGTTCTTGACTTTTAACAATGAAAATGTAAGTAATTTTTTTTGGTGAAATTTCGCGGTTAGAGGACAAAATTAGCTTTTGAATACTAAATAAATTCTTCGGATTTTGAGGAGGTTCGCGGCAATATGCAATATAATTTGAAACCATGTTCGAAAATAATTAGAACACGGGGTTATATCGGTATAAAATATTCAGAAATCCTCTTGCTTTTTAGTGCGTAGAAGTGGTAACTCTAAAGTATTTTCAACTAATTGCTATGCAATTCATAGACTTCTAGTAAAATACCAGTTTTATGCACTAAATACATGATTCTCGAAAAATATGTACACCAAGTGTTATTAATAATGCAAGATAAATGTAACCAAATCTATCGTTTTCGTGGGAAATGACATTTAAATAGTATAATAGGTCCTAAATTAGACTTTCCGTGATTTTTGGTTTAGAAATCACTTATAATGAATGCCAAAATAATTTTGGCTATTATATATATATAAGTCTTAGATATCTTGAAACCTTGACTGTCTAAATATCATGAAATTTAGAAATCATATGCAGCGTACAATACATCAAACGAACAAGTGATCAATTTGTCAGCTTTATCCATCTCTGTTTTCACGTTCATACAACTGACTGACAGAAACTTATATGCCATCACCGGTTCTAGGCCGATTCCACAGTACTGCCTCTGGCAAGTATCTTTTCAGGACTTACAATCTTAGTGGCACAGGAGGTTGTGTCTATCAGGTCAACTTTATAGGCTGTTAAAATTTACAAATGCAAAAATGTTCGTAGAATTTAAATTATGGCAAGAGACTTGGTAAATGAGCGTTATTATTTTTGAAATAAACACCAAAACACTAACATGGAACATAAGATGTAAAACCGACTGTCTGCATAGCTAATTGAAACGCCTCTTTCTAAATTAGTGAACTAGAGCGGTATTCTAACAAGTAGCTCATACCCTGCTTCGCAGACGATGAACCTGCATTTTAGTTACCGGTCGATTTTACCAAATATGTTGGATTCTTTCTAAATAATTACACAAGCTTTCACAATTTTACCTCCTTGAGTTTTTGAAATACACTATAATATATTTAATTTTAAACGTTTCGCCACGGTGAAGAGAAATTATAAAACTTCTAACTATATATCGAACTGATATGATTTTATTTAAAGTTTATGGGGAAACGGGTGGTTTTCGGGGAAATGTGGTTTTAAGGAAAAAAATAACGTAAACTTTACTCCCAATTATCATAATCTGAGCTTGAAGCTAGTTCAGACTCTGGTTTTCCTGATGCCGCTGGCTTCGGGCCATCAAAGTTTTGTCTGACAAAATGACAATTTATTTTCTCGAGAATAACGCGGTGTTGGAATTCACGTATTTGGTTGTCTGTTCTGTTGACCATGTCTGTGATTTTGTTGCATAGGACCAGTATTGAAGTTGGCTGGAAATGATCTCTGCACTTGCAAAATTCGTACCTGATGACTTGTGACAGGTCTAGGTGAAATATTTTGTAAGCGAAGTTTGACATTTGTTGCCTGAACTCCGAATTGTATTCGCGTTACGTAATCGCGAATCCACTCTTCAGCTTGCGTATCTATGGTTTAATTCTCGTGCACCAAATTACGTACAGAATGTACTGACGGACATGTTTGATTTTAAGAAACCTGATTTTGAATTTGAGTACGAGCTCGAAAACATAAATTTACGGCTCCCATTTTCCGCATTAAAAAAACACGAATTTTAACAAAAAAAAGAGTAAGGTTGAAAGTTTGGGAAACAACTTTTCATCACGGGATGATTTCGGGAAAGTACGTCGACTTGAGCACATAGCGTATTGCACTGAAAATCTCGTCCGAACTGAAATTGAATTCGTAACATAACCTTAATGATATAGTAATTTATGCTTGATCAGTTTTAAGGTTTAGAAATTTCTTATCACCGGGTGAATTCTATAATGGTACATAGAGCACAGCACTTGATCGTATCGAGGTGCAATCGTCGCGAGAAATGTCTCTATGTTATCTCAGAGAGATAAATTGACGCTAAAACTTTCGTTTTATTTCTCCACCATGACGGCCTGGCTGCTTTATTACATGTTTGTGTGTGGTAAATCTTGAACTTGTGATCCAAGTGGATACAATAGGCGGTATTCGCGAAATACCACTTACCTTAAAATCCGCAATATTTCCATTAGAGCTGAAATAAAGTGGGCAACAAGCATAGCTTAAGGAGCCAAGAGCACACTCAAGGTCAAAGAGACTTATAGTGCTGCTAATGTTCTAGGAACATTCATCTTATAGACAAGTGAAACTCGGGAATTTGACTGTGTGTAGAACTCAATTTAATTCTTTAAAATACAGATTAATGTGATAGGTACTGAGCACGAACGCAAGACACTGGAGTTAACTAAGTTCCACTGAATATAACGTCACCATAATTAAAATAGATAAAACAGACAAATAGCATGGAATTAATTGGTTTCCTAGGGCTGGACAGGGAAGGATGTGACGTGAAAATAATCGAAAAGCACCGAAATTAGTGTCGAGTCCATAGTTTTCTGGGTCACTGAGATGTCACTGAGTTGCACTCCGAGTGTCGTTTAAGTCCATGTTCAGTCTTATCTGCATAGGGAGAGATGATATAAGGCTAAAAGTTAAAATGTTCAAGATGACCGAGATTAGTGTCGAAGAGCTGATTGTTGACTTAAGAGTCCTTAACTTAAAAGTCCATGACTTTTAAGTCCAAGTTTAGTAGAATAGAACTTTGCTGAAGTAGTAATATTGATAGTAGCTGCCAACATATTTTACTCACGCCGCACCAACGGGCGGGTACATCAGCTACTATTCCATAAAGTAGGTGAGCTATTTTCAAGCCGCCGTCGCTCAGTAGTAGAGCGGTCAACTCTGGTCCATGGGATCCGAGATTCAATCCCGACTCGTGTCATATGTTTTTTTTAACTAAGAAAAACGGTGTGCATGGGTTTTCCTAGGGCTCTCTCATTTCCTCCCACTTTCTTCATTCCACCAATTCTTCCATTGGATCCATCGGTCTAATTCAAAGTTGCCTAAAGGCCTTAGTTAAAATTGAATATAATGAGAGCAATTTAATCTATCAAATCAATAGTATATACGCAGCTTTGCATTTTCATCCTTCAGCATACACATAGGTAAACTATAATTCCATTGAGTATAAATGGCTTTTGACCAATTTGTGAAGAAATCAAATAATTTAATACAAATACACCAAGTAGTTGGTGTTACTAAACAAAAATAGGATTTTCCGTTTTCTGCGTTTTCATGTGTATGAACATATTTGTAATATAAATTGCAAACTTATAATGTGAATTGGGTTCCTACGATCTGTTCTAAAATTTCGCTAATCAAAATGAACTAATCAAATAGTTTTTTTTTTAATTCTAGGTCATTCACTTGGTTTTGGTTTACATCATAAGTGCCTATCATCACATAAGGAATAATAGGAACATTTCTAGCTTACATATGATTCAAATCACAGATTGATGAAAAATACTGCAGTTTATTTCTATTTTTAAAAGTATTTTTGATTTAAGTCATTGAATTAAAAACAATCATCTGACTTAAATCACTTTGATTTAAATCAATCAACCTTCATTTTAATCTTTATAATCACAAATACACCAATTTACAACTACAAAACGAACTTCGTAAAAACACGAATGACATTATTGTACCATTATGTAACTTCTATTTCTTTGAACGTATTGTTTTCATGAAGTTCACTTTAGTTTTTCTAGAAAGCAAATTCAAAAGAATAGATGCCTCTTTCGCATTCTATCCCTGTCCCTCACACCCACCCACACACACACAAACAAACTTATTTACAAAGTTTAAAAGCACGAATTACCCAATCGTAATATGTACATTCTTTTAAAGTAATAATTTAGGGGCTTTCATCTTTAGATACATTGGTACTCACACATTGTATTTTAAATGTTTTAAAAGTATCTAACAAATCAAGAACAATACTGAAATTTTAAAAGCGACATATCAAATACTTATTAGCATTTATGAATTAGTTGTTTCAAATTTTGAAGCTTATGTTTTAGTCGAGATATTCAAAGCTCGTAACTTCGAACGGCATAGCCCAAGATTTCAAATTTTCCATCAATAACAAACACATTCAAATTATGGATTAGTTCATTTGATAGATGCTCTTAAGTATTATCTACTCCACTTTCTAATAAACCATTTTGATTGTCATTTGTCCATTATTTTTAAAAAAATTAAAAATAATGCCTGATTACCAAGGGCTCTTAAATGAATCTGAATTTGAATTTTTACAGGCCTTCAGGCGTGAAGGTGAATAGATAATGATGGGACAATTGCTGGAATGAATAAACTGGGAGGAAACGGGAGGACCCCAAAAATACCCACGGTATTTGTTCACCGCAAAGCCACATGGCAGGAGCCGGGATCGAGCCAGGGACCCCACGCACCAGAGGTGAGCGCTTTCCACTGAGCCACCGCGACACAAAACGAATCTGAAGTTGGTTTCTTTCTCCTTAGCTTGTTCAGTTTTTAGTATTACTTCATCTGTAGCTAAACGATAGCCAGGAAATGCCGAGTCTTCAGTAGTTTAAAGTTATCTAATGGTATACCAATCTCGTTAATGAAAAATAAATTAAACAATGTTTCAAGACAGCATATTACAAACACTAGTCATTGTTCTTAGTTCCTACACTAAAAATCATACAACACGCTGGTAATGGTACATTGTTTCACCTCGTCACTTGGCCATACTAAATAACTCATGCAGAACAGAAAGTTTACCTAATAAACCTCTTCTTTGCTTGGAAGTCTCGTACATAAACTATTAATGCTTGTTAAAAGTTTTTTTTTTTATAACATCTTCGCCATCTAACACATTTGATATAAGCACTATTATTCATTGTTTTAACTTTACCTGAATTATTAAAACTCTTCTCTGTCTGACAACCTTATGTCATCTCTGCCTTTGAGATTTCAAATTATCTAATTACCATCGATCACACATTAATTCCCATTAATGAACAAAGAGTTCTAAAACACCAGGTAATAAGATATTTGATGATCCTTACTATTCAAAGGTAAAATGTACATATTACTCTCCAATGTTACTCATAAGTCACTGTCGGAGGTATATCCGCGTATTATTTCATTCTATAAATTTCTAATGAAAAATAAATATGTTTTTAGTTTTAAGAAACAGGGAACGAGCAAAGAACCATGAAGTCATTAAAAACAATATTATGTTGTAAGTACGTAAAAGCTGGTCTAGTTTCCAACAAAGAATTGTATTTAAAAACTCATTCAGGAATCATATCATATTTCATAGACAGAACGGAATGTTACGAATTATACATTTATTAGTGAAAGTAAAGCTTGCCAAGCAAAGTCAAAGATCAACTTAGGCTAGCAGTTTAAAATCCACTTTGCTCAGCGGGCCGAAGTGAGAGCAACCACGGCAAAACCAAAGTTCGGCTCGATTGAGATAGGTGCTCTGTGAGAATACACTTCCTAGAGAAGTGAACTCTGATTGGAATATCGAAATCGAGTTTGATATAAAAACTAGACATTCGATACTTTGCGATCCGTGTGTGGATTGATCGTTCGATTAGTAATCCTTCGCTCGCTACTATAGACTTGGTGCTACAGATTAACTTCAGCTTCGATATACTTTGCTAGAGAATTGAGATCTCCAACATCATGTGACAACGTACAGCTCTGTCCATTTGATCTACTCAGAACTCTGTGTGTCGTATCTAACATCTTAGACAACTTCTGTATTCCGTGTCTCTTCTATCATAAAATAATCAGCTGAGTTGGAAACCAATTAATTGCATGCTCTTTGTCTATGTTTTATTTCTTTTAAGTATGGTGACGTTATATTCACTTGGATCACAAGTTCAATATTTACCACACACAAACAAGTAATAAAGTGGCCAGGGCCTCATCACTGTTAGGAACTTTTGTAGAGTACTGTGTTCTGAGTTCAGATTCCATTTCGTCAATTTGAAAATAATGATAATTTTAATTTAATTTAATTTTTTTAAATGACTGTATATGATTCAGCCAGCTATTAACAAGATCTTCCTTAGAAAGCAGGAAAGAAATAAGATTTCGGGGAAGTATTTATAGGTAAATGGGAATTTCACGCGTTAATTTCCACTCAGGCAGAAATTCCGAAATTGTACTCTCTTGTTTTGCCAATACAAATGATAGTGATATCAGGATAAAAGACTAACTTTTCAAAAGACACGGGTTAAGACAATAGTAAACTGTGGTCAAATAAACATTCTACAATAATACGTAATAATATGCCCCTCTTCATGGTTCATCTGTACATTTCTCCCATATCTCTGACACACACCCACATGTATATAAAATGTCTGTGTGTCTTTAGATTTGCCCTAATGGGAAAATTCTTGACGACGCCCTTGCCTGGAATGTTCTACAAACATGCCTTGTAATCTTGTAATGTATTTCAATTCTGAAGATCATTGGGTATTCCAGACATATGCGTACCCACAATACATTAGTAAGCATGTTTTCCTAATATTCCAGATTTCTTTCGTCATAAATTACGTCCATCTTCTTTGGTCTTCCGGAAGAAAATTCAGTTGTGTTGACATGAAACTAAGGTTACAATTTTAGTTCAATTTACGATTTTAACTTGTAAGGCTATAATTAATCATAATGATCATTACAATTTTAAGATAACTTATCAAAATAACAAAATATTATTCCGTTGTACCAAACTTTAGTTTCCTTTAGAGTTCATAGGCAGAAATTCTATTACATTGTACCTTTCTTTGCAAAAGTCTTGATTTGACACTATTTCTAATACAAGTTTAATCAAAATATCTTCGACAGATAACACTCAATTGCTTTACCATAGTTGCATTTTCTCGTATTGTCTTCTAAACTTTTAGAAAATTCTTCCCATTCTTCACAATCAAGTTTGTTCCTGGCCAAAGAATTTAGTTCTTCATCCTAGAAACCGTCTTAACATGCAGATATTGGAATTTTGTCATGAGATATTGTAAATGTTTCCGTCAACGATTTTATTTGTAGCAGAAGTCAAACTTCTACTTTGAGTTCTTTACCATAAATAAGAAAACACGTTTCGCCAATTACATTTGTTGCGATAAATAAGAAACTATATTTCACTACTTAAATTTGTGGCGATAAGTAAGAAAGCTTATTTCACCAATTAAAAATGTTGTGATAAGTTAGGAAACCCTTCGCCAATTAAACGTGCTGCGATCAATAAGAAAATATAGTTTGGCAGTGCAGTGGATGAATGGCTGGGTATCTTTCCCATTGTACTATTACCACTACAACCACTACTCGTTGCTACAGAGTCTAAAGAATTTCAATTGTATACTTATTTTCGAAAGGCAATCGTTCAGTTGCATGGAAACAACATTAAATTTAATTGTTGATTTTATTTTATGCAGAATGTCTGTGTAGATAAGGGTATGAAACAATGTCCAATTGCGGTTACTTTCCTAAAGCATTTCAGCAACTTTGCTGGAACTAAGAAGATCAAGCAAGAACTGTCTGGATAGAAATATCTAGGAATTAACGAAAATAAGAAACCTCTGCAATTCCAAAAATGTTAAAAAAGAAGAATTTTCACAAATTTCTCGAGATTTTGGTCTTTTGATTTCCGGTAAGAACCTATCATAAAATAATTTTGACTTTTCAGGAAAATGGCTGGATTTTTTTAACACCTGTAAATAATGTGTAATGAGAGAAATAAGGAAAACAGTAAGCATAAAAGAAACGTGCTTACAGTTTCTACTTCCATAATAGAAAATCAAGAGTATTTACAGACTAATGGAAGACTAATTTATTGTAGGTTTTTTAGTTCTGCATAATATATGTCGTGATATTCTTCAACACGGAACTGAATAACATAAAACTTCTGAATTCCTTAAATGAGAAATATTTATATTGTTAGCTGAATTTGGAAGTGCAGCTGTAGGCAATATTGCTGGGATAAACGAACTTAAACGTAAAAAAAAAAAAACTATTAAGACAAGTTAAAGAAACATAAAAACACACTGAAAAATAAAGAAAAATACTATTTTTTTTTTCAATTTCCATCTTTTGTAAGAGTTCGGAACCAAACTTAGAACTACAACAACTACTTGTAACGTGCTACGCATTTCTGTATTAATTGATTGTTATAGTAATTAATTTGGCGTCGACGTCATACAAAAAGTAACGAAAATAAGAAAAAGGTTTTAATAATAATAATAATAAGAAGAAGATGAAGAAGAAGTATGAAAATTATGATAATGATTGTAATGAGTTTAGCAGTATTCAAATAATTCCAAACTATAATGCTCAAATCATTAAAACAAACTTTAAATTATGCTAAGACTTCTGACTGACATTTGAGGCCCTGCTGACAATGTCTCCTCAGATTAGCAACTTAATTTCACTGACACAAACCGAGCCCTCGTCGTCCAATGGCTAGCGCGTCGGACTTTGGATTGGCTAAGGGAAAAATACGTGGGTTCGAACCTATGGCCGACCATCCTCACAGAGGTTTTCCAGTATATCCCTCAGTTTCTCCAGGCGAATGTTGGGATGTGTTCATAACATAGACCTTAGCAGGCCGGTCTCATTCTATCCGCTCCCCTATTCCAGGCTGAGCTATGTAGGTCGTAAAATAAATTTATTTTTTCTGACAGAACAGCAGCGGCGCGGCGGTCGGCGTATCTAGGTTTGTTTGTTTGTTGGTTCAAACTTCTTTCTAATATTTTTATTCTTGAAATGTATCGAAAACAATCTTCCTTCTCATTATTAAAGTTCTGCAATCCACTGAACTCCCACTTGATCATAAAACCCAAAGCCAAAGATAGATAGATAAAGAGAGAGAGAGAGAGAGGTGGTTTCATGAAGAATTTGTCGGAACAAAGAGTAAAAAGTCTTTATTGTGGAAAATGTGTTGACAGACTAAAGAAGTGGCAAGTCGACTTCATGAAAACAATCGATTCTCAGTGTTGTTTGTTTGTTTCTTTAGTTTCCAGTTAGATCATCCGCTTTGAAGGACCACTTTAGAAAGCATTGTGCGTCAGGTCAATTTCACATGCTGTCATATATGTTATTATATCTATTTTACTTTTATTAATACATTCTTGTATGTTTTTCTGTACTAAGCACGATGTCACTCTTCCTAAGAATGATCAATATTATCTTCTCTTCTACGTTTGTGAAGAAATCGTGATTTTCTTCAACGTGATCCGATTTTAGGACTTAGCTCTAAGTTGTGCATTAAACTAGGGACAATACCTACGGAAACCTGATACAGTAAGACTATAGTGACAAGGAATTGAGGCGTATGTTACATGTTAAAAGGTAGAACATAGACTTTTCTTCGCGCATACACCTCAATTATCCAGAGACCGTGTGTTTCAATGCCACAATATGTTTCAGGTGAAGACGATCCACAACCTTCAACAGTACATAACGCTGAAAATGTGGAACGTGTGAGGAATTTGCTTCGAGAAGAAAAGCGTGTTACTTTTCTTACAATCTTAAACGTACTAACTTGAATATGAACGTCTGTCATCAAATTTTAGTCGATGATTTAAGGAAACGGAAACTGAATGCAAAAGTCGCCCCTCATACGCAGATAGGGGAACAAAAGGAAACCTTAAGTGTAATTGTCATTGGAGTGTTTGAAAAGGCATGGAGAATTCCCCAAGTAATATTTCGTATATTTCCAGTATGGGCACATTGAATGTAATGGTACGGAACCCACAAATCTACTTCAAGTTGTAGATCCCACTCTTAGTACGTCATCTCCATCCAATGGAAGGCATTTATTTTGAGCTACATAGGTTTGTTTTACTTTACATTACATAGCTTAAAACATTTTGAATTTACGCAATGAGAAATTAGTATCGTCACAACTTACTGGGGGAACATTGGTGGCATTAATCTGCCTCCTCGTAGAAGACCATTATATATATATACGTGTGTTAATACAAATCCAGACAAGGTGTTCTGTTAATTCGATTAAAACCGTATGAGTTGGTAGCAAACATGTCTAATTCGCTCCCTAATCTTAAAACGATATGGAAACTCCTTGAAAAATTACCAGGGATTCAAATTTCATGTTTTTCTCCATGTATCAGGCTTTAACTATACAGTACTCAAGTCGACTTAACTATCCATGCTTTAATTTGAGACAATGGACCGACGGGGTGGCGATGCCAACTTGGTGGCTTGTAAAGTCGCGGAATCCCACCACCATTAGAATTCATGCCGCGTCACAAAAGGTACGACAGCCACCACGTCTAAAAGGCTCTATTTGAAACTATGAGACGACGTGGTGTAAAGGTCCTTGGCTCGCCTCTGCGCCGATCCAACCATGTACTCTTATGGCGGACAACACCGTGTTCCTGTTTTTCTTTTCGGGATTCTCATGCTTCCTCTCAATTTGTCATTCTTCAAGTTTTTTCATCATTCTCATTTGTCTTCTTTTGCCCCAAAGAGACACAACCGTAGGACTCTAAATTAGATTCATTCATTCCCATCTGTACACTAACTAACTAACTTACTATCTCTATGGCTTATGGAACTCGCAAGTTCATCGCCGCACTAACAAATGTTCGCCATTTATTCTATCCTGGGCAGCATCAAACCAGTTCTCATCACGAATACCTACTTCTAGAAGATCTCTTCTAATATTGTCCTCCCAACGACGTCTAGGTCATCCTAACGGCCTCTTTCGATTCGGACCAGGATAAAATATAATCTTCATTCTTCACCCATCCGAGCTACATGGCCTGTCCACCTTAGTCGTCGCGATTTCATTATGTTTACAACATGTGGCAAAACGTACAGTCTGTAAAGTTCTTCATTATGCAGTCTCCCCCCATCCTCCAATCATCTCGTTCCGTTTCGGCCCGTTTGTCTGTCTCAGAACCTTATTTTCAAACACACGTAAACTGCTAGGGTCATACTCCAACTTTCGCAACCGTAAAATATTACCAGCAGAATAACAGTTCTGTATATTTTCAATTTCAATTTCCTTTTTATTAATCGCGATGTTAGAAGTTTTTGGGCTTTTTATTTCTTCGGTAACCTAATTTTTGCTTGTTACGTATTCTCCCAAGTATTTAAATTTGTTTACTTTCTCTATTACCTCATCCCTAATTCTTATGTCTTTATTTTCTTCATTCCCTTTGTTTCTGTTTCTTACCATGTATTTGTTTTCTCTATGTTTACCTGTAGACCTACCTCATCGCACGCTTCTACTAAGGCACCGGTGTTGCTTTGTAGTGCATCTATATCGTCTCCTACTAAATCTAAATCATTGGCGTATACGAGCAGTTGATTCAAACCATTCAATGATAGTCATTTTGTCCCCTTTAATTTTTAAAATTGCATATACTAACCCAAAGTTAAAGAGTTGTTGTCACAAGACATCACCTTGTTTCAATCCGTTGCGAATCTTGAAACTATCTGACATGTTATTACCTATCCGTAGTCTGCTTATGGGGTCGCTGAGACATATCTTCACTGGTAGAACCAGTTTTTTCGGAATTCCAAATCGTATCAGGATACCGTATAAGGTTTCCCTTTTGATAGAATCATCTGATTTCTTTAAACCAATCAATAGCTGATGAACCGTCCCATTGTATTCCAATCCCTTCTCCAATACTTGTTTCAAGGGAAAACTCTAATCCAACGTGGATCTATTTCTTCTAAACCCACATTGGTGATCTCCAATTATTTCATCTACGTAGACACCTAGGCGTTAACAGAATATTACATCATACTTTGTAACAGATTGGATGTAACTAGATTTCGCGGTAAATATTAAAATATGATTTATTGCCTTTCTTGTAAATCGGAACTATTATTGAGGTTTTCCATTTCTTTGAAAGTTCCTCCTTTCTCCATATAGCACTTATCAATTTATGTAGTTCTTTTATTTGTGCCGTTCTTCCCGCTTTAATTAATTCGGCTGGAACGTCTATTTCTGGTGGTTTAAAAATTTTCAGTTTCTTTAACGACATTTCGATCTCGATCTGGCTGTGTTCAGGAATCCACAGTTATGCATTATGGATTCCAAATTGCACTGTTTGTTCCCCTTTGTGTACATTAAGAATTTTGTCGAAATAACTTTTCCACACATCGACAATTTTAGTGGAATCCACCTGAAGATATCCACGTTCATTTCTAATCGTTCCTAACCTCGGCTGGTAACCTTTTATTAACGAGTTTACTCCTTTGTATAGATCTTGTATGTTATTTTTCTTCCGGTTTTCCTCTATCTCCTAAATCTTTTGCGTCAGATATGCTCGCTTTTTGTTTCTGAACCCGCGTGTGGCGTTTTGTTTCGCGTTACTGTAGTGGTTGGTATTTGCTTCGCTCTTATTACTTAGCCATCATTGCCTTGCTTGTTTTCGTTCCTCATGAAGCTTAAGGCATTCTTCATCAAACCAAGGTTTGTTTTTTCTGTTGTTTCTTCTCATCTACACCTTCCTTCGCTGGGCTTTTAACTGTCATGAATTGCCTCCGACATCTTACTTACCACAATATCATTATTAATATAATCATTATTATTACTCGAGTCGGCTAATATTTCGAACATATTTTAGAGTTCAAATTGGTAATCTGCTTTTATGTGTGGATTATTTAATCGTTTAACTTTTAATTTCAGTTGTTTGGATCCCTTGCTTTCTCTGTTTGCGATGCATAACTTTTTCGAGTGCTGTTACCGCCCATACAATTCATTTTATCTTTATCTAGCATAACTTTACCCTTACTTTTGTGATCACTTATTGATGGTCGGTGTCACCTTCCGCTCTTCTGTACGACCTAACATCCATTATGTTAGTGTGTCTTCGTCTATCTATTAATATGTGATCAATCTGATTGAGAGTTTTGCCGTTCGGAGATACCTATATGTATTTGTGTATGTCTTTGTGTTCAAAGTACGTGGTCTTTACCAGTAGGTTTTTCGAAATCGCGAAAGTTATCAGTCTTTCTCCATTGTTTTTGGTCTTTTCGTGAAGGCTGTATTTGCCTATAGTAGGTGTATATTTTTCTTAAGCCCCCTTTACGTTGAAATCACCCAGCACAATTTTCGAATTATACTTCGGTAATTGGTGAGACAACCTTTCTAGTTCATCGTAGAATATATCTTTGTCGTTATCATTAGCCACCTCGGTCGGAGCATAGACATTTATTTAAACCGTGTTGCCTCATCGAGTACATATCGTAACGTACGATAATCTTTCGTTTACGAACTCTATATTCGGAATCGTCGGAAGAATGCTATTCTTAATTAGGGATCATGTTCCGAAATCGTGAGACTGTGTTCCACCGTAGTAGAAAGTGTACTTGCCCTGTCGGGTGCTATCTTGACCTTCCCAAAGGAGTTCTTGTATCACTAATATGTCTAGCTCGCACTTCTCGGTCTCGCGTATCGCCACCTGAAGAGCGCCCGTTTGGTATAACGTTCGTACGTTTCACGTTTCTATTCCAAGGTCTTTCTTAATCCTGTTCTTGGAGCCCCCTGAAGCAGTCCCCGCCCACAGATCCGAATGAGGGACTAGTTTACCTCCGGAATATTTTACCCCAGGAGAATCCATGCACCATCTGTTACTATTTCTTGACATGCTTTATCGGTGTAGAGTTGTCAGCTCTACGACCTCGCAGTAAAGGTAGACATTCAAGATGACATCCTCTGTCCATCTCTGAGCCTTGGCGATTACATTCAGCTTCAGCTTCAGCGTGGTAATGGTAATGCTGCTTCCCCTCACCATGATATTTTTGTTCGGGGCTATCTTCCCCTAGCCTTTGTAGATCCATCTCCTAACTGCAAGGCAGGAGTACTGGTTTTGACCCTACCCGGAATATTTCGGTAACCACCATATCTGGTTGGTATTCCCCTGTCCGCCACCTGGGGAGTCGCCTGGTGGGAAACCAGTAACTCCAAACACAGAAGGAAAAATGGATTTGTTTTTGACAGTTTTATAACTTAATCTGTATTGAAATTTCCCCGGGAGAAATGTTCTGAAATCATCACTGAACATTTTCTATGCAAGTTTAGTATCTAATTATGTCCAAAATCAACTTAGTAATTGTTTCAATCATCGCGACTTCCTGTCATATTTCAAACCGAGTCGCCACGCGAGTTGTCTAACTTTTTGCTACTTTTTTTTATCATTCCATTTTTCTGTAGTTGAAAGAAAAAAGCCTTGTTTTGAGGTCTGGTTTATCAGTCATCTGATCTATACAACTTGAGCGAGGGAGCGATAGTGGCGAAGCAGAACACTGTCGCTCGAACAGGCGGACCGCGGAAGGGACATGCCAGCCCAAGTTGTAAAAATCTAACTGTTGCCACATTTTTGAAGTCAAAAACCTAAACTGGCTTATTAGATATATTGAGAATGTGATACATACTATTCATAGATATGTATCTCCTCTAGATGTGGGTAAAATTTGTAGTTTGTAACATTAAAAATAAGGAAGAAAATTGTAAAAAAACATTGCAATGCTTTTTAATGGGATAGCGTTCGAGGGAGTTTAGAGTACAAGAGCCTCTTAACAGTATGGAAAAAGATGTCTTAAGCCAAAACCGTCTAAAGACTATAAACAACTGAAAGACGATAAAAATAGAAAAAATAACATCACTAGTTTTCCAGTTCATCTGATTTTCTTTCATATGGACAAGCATAAAATGAAAACGTACTATTTCTATGGTCAACATTTATTTCCAAGATTTTAGTTGATTACTTCATAAGGACTCTGGCAATATTTCCACATTGCAAATTGACAGGAAAATTATTTTACATCTCCCTTCGTTTCTTATATTCATGAGTCAGTAGTTTTACTCCTTCGAAAAATAGTTCGTCATTTCGAAAAAGAAGATTTTCTGTCTCTCCTTGCTCTTCTATCAGTGCGTCCCAATTCCTTTAAATTGAGTAGATATTTGGTCTTTTAAAGATTACATGTTAGATGATGACAAACTGAGAAAAAAGGAAAGTGAAAGAAAAACGAAGGAAGAAAAAGTTGCCCTTGAGCCACGAACGATTTCCTTGCCATTGAGAGCTGAACAGCGTCAACCAGAGAGAAGAGGGAGGCTCGGGACAACTCTAGTTGAAGATGAGTTTGTAAGAACTCCATCTAGCGACGGATGATGATGTCAAACGACGACCAATGCCCCAGGGAGGATTCGTTACTCGCGGAATGGAGTGAACGATGTATGAAAAATAGGGGCACTGAAAGAGGAAGGAGAGAGCAATAGAGCAGTGGGTGAGACTCTCTCTCAGTCAGTGATGATTATTTATGCGCAACGAATCGAATTTCCCCCTCCTGTCTGGCATCTACTTGCAGTTCTGAATAAGCAGAGAATGATAAAGATACTCCGTATGTTATTTTCGTTAAGGTGTTCGATTTTCAACTCAACGGAACTGCATCGATATTAAATAACGCGACCATCCTCCTACAGATGCAAAAAATAGCGATATGATAAATAGCCAATATTTACAGGTCAAAAGAATTGAATTTCTCTTCGACGATATTCTATGTGATTACAAGTTTTCGGACAATTCTTCATAATAATGAACTGACCGCATACATCACAATGACGTCATGTAACACTTCAAAACCAGGCAGAGGGCGTACTTATGACTTGGTTTGTTCTGCAGTGCTCAATGATTTTTAACGAGAGATGGACATAGGTTATCACATCTGTAACAAGACAGTAATGGAAAGTTTAACCATTCTTCCTTGCCCAAGACGAATATAAGCAATGTAATGTAACAGAAACCATCAACTACAGTGCAACCGCTACCTGCTAGTCCGCAGACATTGACGGTCCAAGATTGACGAGTGTTGAAGTGGATTATTTGTCAATTCTTTAGACTTCCATTGCTAGAATCAACAATGAGATTGAAAAGTCTGCTGAAAGTACAACCGTCGTAATGGCTGTTTGTTGATAGGTGAAAGGCCATGGTCGAAGTCCTTTTCAAGCGCCAAGGATGCGAAGCGCTGATTGAAGTGGTGTAAAGACCAATGCAATTGGATAGTGGAATAATTCAAACGTTTTGTGCGAGTCACGCTACATCATCTAGAAGTTCGATAGGTGGACCAAGATACGGAAAAAGCCCAATTAACTATACACTAGAGTCCTGCTAATCCGAAATAATTGGGCTGTGCCCAGTTCGGATTAGCAAAAGTTCGAGATATCCGGACCTACACTTTTTTAGTATGCCTATGTCCTTGAGCTTTTTATAATAAATGGTAACGCACTTTAATTACAGTATGTAATTAAAATTGTACCCTATACTTCTGTACTTTGAGTTCATTTCCTTGTACGTTGTATACAAAATACACGTTTTTTACATAAAAAAATATTTCTTTTCTCCTCTTGAGTTAAAGTTAAAAATTATTTGGAATGTTTTCCCTGGGTTCTGTTCGGTTTATCCGGATTTTCGGATTAGAGGTGTTCGGGTTAGCGGGACCATACTGTATACATCATCATGTGTTGTGGTAGTAATGAAGCATGAGGAAGGTGGTGTCACGGTGTGTGGTTAGTGTTTATCAAGGAATGGACTCCGTCAAAATTTTACATTGCACGAAAATCTACATGACTATAAAATCTTTTGAACATTTTTGTTGTTCTAACATTACAGGAACAGTTTAGTGATGATCTTTTCTTATTAACACAATGGATGAAACGTAATTTCATCTGGATGGATGAAACGTAATTTCCCGAAAAACGTTCTAGTTTTTATACTCGCAAACATTTAATTTGGAATACATCTATTGGATATCTTTGCAAATGAAGGGTACACGGAAAGAGCAACCGAAGTTAGAAAAATCGAAAAATGAAATTTTGGTGGGAGTATTGTAAAGGAGGATCTTGCCTGGGGTGTGGCCACAGGGGGCACAAGGAGGACGTGCCTCCAAATGAAAATTGGGATAAAACAGTAGATATTTTTTATACCAATCTGTTAATTAATAGCAGCCATTTTTGTATTGCGGCGCATACCAAAATTTGTGTTAGCAGACGTACCGAAAATGTGGTATATGCGGACTCATTTATCATAGGACATTCAAACAAAAAACGTTCTTTCCTTTAAACTCCGCTTGATAATTTTAATCCTCTGCATGACCAACATAAAACGTATGCGAACTGGTCAAAATGGTCTGAAAAAGGTAATTGTTTAAATAGAAGTAGTTACTGTTTTCAGAACGCTTTTTCGTCCGGAAGAGATTTAATATCAAAGTTGATTTCTTTATACATTGTTAACATATCAAAGTATATTGAAGGCTGATATATCCCTCAATTCTTTATGCATTTTCAAAAATCCCAAACGCCGTATTTTGTGCATATTGGATGCCCAATATCTCTGGTGGAACAGAATATGAAAATCTATATTTCTTCACATGTTATAGGTCCTTACATTTATGTCAGAAATTAGATTTTTATATTTTATCGCACCAGAGATATTGGGCCCCAATATGTATAGAATGCGAACTTTGGATTTTCAAAATTTCATAAAATATTCAGGAAGAATATATCAGCCTTCACCCTAAACTTCAAGATGACATCCCTATATTAATTCGGCTCAGAATTCATCAAGTATCATTATGTGCGGATGTAGCAAAAATGTACTGACAAGTTCGTGTGTGTCAGGAAGATGCAGATTACCAAAGAATTGTTTGGCGAGAAAACTCAAGTGAGCAGATTAGTGATTTCAGACTTGTAACCGTCACCTAGGGCACTGCTAGTGCCTCTTATATAGCGACGAGAGTTCTACAACAAATCATAATAGACTATGGTGAGGCCTATCCCTTGGCTGCAAGTGTGGTTGAGCTTGACTTTTTTGTTGACGATTATGTATCCGGAGCGAGTTCAGTGGAGGAAGCAGTAGAGGTGTGTTCAATTGACCGAAACACTTCGAAAAGGTGGTTTCGAAATGCGAAAATGATCCTCTAGTGATTCAAGAGTGTTGCAGTCCAGTCAATACCCACTCACCAGAGGGAACCAAGTTCATCGTTTTCTTCAACGAAACTGACTCAGTGGAAACACTCGGAGTGAAATGGTGTCCATCGTTAGATGTGTTCTCATTCAGTGTTGTGCTACAAAATGTGATGTGCTAATCACGATGCGAATATTACTGTCAAGTATTGCAAGGCTGTTTGACCCTTTAGGTTGTCTGGCCCGTGTTACAATAAAAGGAAAGTTGCTATTGCAGACTTTACGGAAACTACAGCTCGATTGGGATGAGTGCCTGTCCACAGAACTTTCCCAGGAATGGGCAGTATATTGTGAAGAATTGCCAGTACTAGATGATCTCATGCTTAATAGGTGCTTTGTGCCCCAAAACACAAAGGAAGTGCATTTAATAGGCTTTGCGGATTCATCAGAAGCCGCGTATGAAGCAGTAGCCTATATTCGTTGTGTGTGTGATAACAAAACACAGGTGAAACTTGTAGCAGCAAAAACAAAGGTCGCTCCTGTAAAGCAAGTAACATTGCCCAGCTTTGTACTGCATTGCTTTTAGTGAGGTTATTAAATGTGGTTGAAAGTTCACTAGTGGTCCATGCGAAAATTATTACTGCCTATTCAGATTCGCAGGTCCTATTAGCCTGGCTGAATTCACACTCAAGTCGCTGGAAAATTTTTGTAGCGAATCGGATTGCAGAAATTCAGCAATAAGATAAAATTCAGCGGTGTCATGTTCAAAGTGCTGACAATCCTGCCGTTCCAGCTTCACGTGGAATTTCCCCCAGTGAGTCAATGAAACATCCGTTGTGGTGGACAGGGCCGAAGTGGTTGTCCCAAGCAGTGTTGCCAATTGTCAAGATAGATAGTGAAAATGTGGGTGTTGCTATAGAAGAGAATAAATCATCTATTGTGAGCATGCATGTGAAATTTGATTCTACATTATTGGAAAGGTTCTCTTCGTTTCTGAAATTACAAAGAACAATGGCGTGGTGTCAAAGGTTTATGTTCAATGCATCACATAAAAATGGTGAAAGGAGATTTGGTCCTCTAACAGCAGAAGAGCTGAAAAAAGCTTTATTTTCATGTGTGAAAATTGTGCAACAACAAGACCTTTTTGAGTAAACTTAGTGTCTACAACATGGTAAACCCATACCATCCAAAAGTTGTCTGTGCTCTTTACATCCTTTTCTAGATGAATATAGTGTCCTCAGGGTGGGCGGTCGATTGCAAAATGCCAACATTGCATTCAACAAAATACACCAAATATTATTATCGAGAGCACATAGGTTTACAGTTATATACATAAAGTAGCCAACGAACATCGTTCACGATTCAAAATGTTATTTTTCTGTGCCCAGTCAGTAAGACGACATACACAAGGGCATTCACACTAGGAATGGCAATCCGCTCGACTCGAGCGGTGAGTCTAACGTTCGAGTCGAGTCGTCGCTCGAGCTCGACTCACTGTAACTGAGCACCGACTCGACTCGACTCCAGTCTGACCGAGTCGTGACTCGAGTCGAGCAAGTCTTTGACATCGAAATAACTCGATAAAAACTTTTTAAAGACATTCTTTTCTTAATCAATTCGTACTAAAAAGTAAAAAAAAATTATGCATGACTAAAAAGAAAAGAATGGGGCGCGTCATTTCAAGAATTTATGAAGTGATTGTATATGAGAGCGCCCCATGCTTTTCTTTTTAGGCATGCATAAACATTATTTTCCTTTTTAGTACGAATTCATTAAGAAAATTATATCTTTAAGAAGTTTTTTTATTATTTTGTTATGTTAATTTAGTTTCACTATTTGCTGTTTCTTTCCTACTAACTTTGGAAACAATGATACTAGAAAGCATAAAGCATGATAGTCGATGTGAAGTTAGTTTATTGATCTTCTTGACAAAGTAATTTGTTGTTCTAAGTGTTCTCGAATAACTGAACAAGTAGAAACCGAGATAGCTATGTATAAATTATGAGGTGAGATAACTTTGCATTACTATGTCATCGTCCACTGACTACTTTTCAGACGGTTATGTCAATCCGCTCGGCTCGAGCGGCGAGTCTAACGCTCGAGTCGAATCGTCGCTCGAACTCGACTCACTGTAGCCGAGTCGCAAGGTGAGTTTCTCTGAGCAGCGACTCGGCTCGACTCGAGCACATAGTGAGCGCCGACTCGGCTCGACTCGAGCATATAGTGAGTTCCGACTCGACTCCACTCGAGCAGTTCTGAGTTCCGACTCGACTCGACTCGAGCAGTTCTGAGTAGCGACTCGACTCGAACACTTCTGAGTAGCGACTCGACTCGAACAGTTCTGAGTAGCGACTCGACTCGAGCAGTTCTGAGTAGCGACTCGACTCGACTTGGGCACCTACTGAGCGCCGACTCGACTCGACCCGAGCACATAGTGAGCGCCGACTCGGCTCGACTCGAGCATATAGTGAGTTCCGACTCGACTCCACTCGAGCAGTTCTGAGTTCCGACTCGACTCGACTCGAGCAGTTCTTAGTAGCGACTCGACTCGACTCGAGCACCTACTGAGCACCGACTCGACTCGACTTGAGCACCTACTGAGCGCCGACTCGACTCGACTTGAACACCTACTGAGCGCCGACTCGACTCGACCCGAGCACATAGTGAGCACCGACTCGACTCGACCCGAGCACATAGTGAGCACCGACTCGACTCGACTCGAGTCTGAACGAGTCGCGACTCGAGTCGAGCGAGTCGTTGACATCCCTAATTCACACTTGACACATGCACGCACTCAAGATTCTAGATTCTGCGCCACACTCTAAATAGGACACGTTCTCCAATGTCAATGACTCAGCCCGCGCCGATGAGTGCACACCTGCGCCATCTATTGTGGCAAATTAAAATTAAATGACCAAAATGGACTTGCATAAAACACAAACATGTATACAACAAATAAAACACATATAAAAACAATAGAACGTTTCAAACATACCGCTCACCTTGGAATTTCCAATTCCAACATATTACACAATGAAAACAACTCAAGCATTTTGATTGAAAGGTAACAAACAAAAATTTGTGATTGGTCTATTGAAATAACCACGACCAGTTTTAAGTGTCACAGTACGTACTAAATGGTCTGAGCCTGGGTGAATTTTCTCTACATTCGCTAATCTCCATTGCAATGGAGGCAGCTTTTCTCCCTTTAAAAACACAACCAAACCAAATGTAAGCACCTTGGTTGAATAAATGTTGAACTATTTTGGATAAACATGAATTAGCCTATGTGATACTCTTTGGTATTTGTAGAGGTGCTCCTAAGCAAATACGAGGTCCCCGCGACGAATTGTTTGGCTACACCGCTGATCTGAATTACCTTTCTGATAAGTTTATACCTGAAAATATCAATCATACGCCACTGTATGAGGCGTCAAAAAATAGGGTAATTGTGAAGAACAATCAAAATCTACTGGTTGAGGGAAAGAACAGTTAAAGTCCCAATCCAGCTCGAATGTTGTGTTATTTTTCCTGTCCTTTATAATACAGGTTGTCACAAACAAGACCATTGTTATTAATACATTCATTACTATTAAATTTTGTTCAGTTATTATCCTGTACTTATGATAGTTTTTCTTGTTTCTTTGGGCTTTTATAAAGAGTCGTGTTAAGCTCATATTTTAAATATTTAGGATACTGCTATTCATATTTTGTACAAATACACATGCAAGCCTAATGTGCAATACTGTGCACATTTGAAACCTTAAAACTGATCTACAAACACAGACGTGACTTAGTAATAATCTGTAATGTACATTGGGAGTTGAAAATGACATGGGGATAATTTAATTCCAAAGCGAAACCAGAAGGAACCATTTCTGTCAAATATAACGAAATATATTGCTTGCAATTGAAAACCTGAATTGAAAAACATCCCAAATCCACTCTCTTCGTATTTGTATTTTTTCTGTTCGTCAGTATCTATGTTTCAAGGGCTTTCCTCTTGCATAAATGTTACATCCTAATCCCAACTCAGAAACCTTTTTATAATACAAAATAATTTCAGCAGAATAGGATAATATACCAAGACCTTGGACTGTTTTTGTTCCTCCTCAAAAAATACTCCGGTGGACTTGCGATGTTTTGCAATTCAGGTTTTCAATTGTGAGTCAAACTGTGAGGAAAGCTGTGCATACAAAGACGTGTTTGTCGATGTTTGGATATTTTTGAAGGGCGTTCAGTCCTTGACATAATAATAGTCTAGAACTTGATATGAACTGTGAGGTGAAGATTTAAGATTGAAGGCGGCGTAAGGAATGTAAGAAAAAATTCTTTATCCTTTAAATCTCATAACTTGGACATTATAAGCATTTTGCTTATAATCAACATGATGGTTTACGTGATCTGTGATGAAGATGTTTAATTAATGATGGGGATGAAGTGCAATTTCACGCCACAAATATTAAGACGAACAGACTGAATCTTCTTGCTCAGGGGCGACTCTGGGCGCAATGAGAGACTGGTAAGCCCTTGTTGTACACTGATGGAGACAGTGCAGTTATGGAGGCGAAAGGTAAAAATAAAGTGCAGTAAAAATGATGTTTCAGTGTGGGTTCTCGTATGTTACACAGTTGGCAAATGAGTTGGTGTGGAGGTAGATGTAGGGACCTGAGTAGTTTGGTTGAAGATTGATGAATGATGATAAAGAACCGTACCTGCTGCAAGTTGGAGTTGGCTTAGGGCATTTATTCTTTGAAAGGTGAATAATTTTGCAAGGTGATGGTGATAAAAGAAAGAAACTGGTCTATTGTAATTGGCTGCGAAGGGGAATTTATAGGAGGGTTAGATGGTTTGGGTTCTGCAGGTTGGAGTGGTAATACAAGTCCGGGATTATCAAGGGTAGGTTCCGGTCTGTTTTTGCATTTGTAGCTGTATGTGGGGTGATGTTTGCCCAAGTATTACATTTGGGTGGTGGTTTAAGTTAAAGCAGTCTTTGGAGTTTGGAGGTGTGTAGTGCAGTAGCCCCATTTAGGAGTGTGTGGACAGTGTCAGGTATTATGGTCATTATGGGTTTGATAGTGTTCACATCTGATCACATCTGATAGGAGTTGGGAAGCTACAGAATTTAACACGTTATTTTTTTCTGAAAATGAAGGCACCGGCTCTAAGTATATCTGTGATTGTCTCTGAATGATGTGTGAGGACTTGTACCACCACGTAACTACGTGTTCCGGATTTTGTTTTGATCCTGATGCACTTCATAATACTGTGTGTGTGCTTCCTTATTTAGCTCCTGCTTGATTAATTATCCTCTGTTAATTCCTGGATCTACTCCTGGTATAACGACAGAAAGCGTCTGTGGTCTTTGTGGAGGTGACTAATTCTTGACATGTAGAGTGTGAAGTTGTGTGAATTGTGCACATAGTCCAAAGATTTCCATGTTGTACTTGCTTGGATTTTCTTGGCTAAACTAGCTTCGGTAGATTTTACAATGATATAATTTCGTATAGGAATGATCCGAAAGATAATGTCTCTAGGTACGTATTTTAGAAATTGTATGTGCAGCAGTTTCGAATTTTGAAACTTAGGATCAAATTTTGTCAGTACGAAAGAATATATTAAAGTTGCAATAGTGGTGGTGAGAGAATTTTCATAATCGGTGTGTTCCCTGCTATGTTCGGAGTCAGAAACACTTATGGTGAGTGTTTTCTTTGCTAGTGGTGAAGATCGTGAGTGTCTAGATTGTCGTTGGTTGAAGAAGTGAGTTGGTCAGTACTGTGCTTTTCTTTGTGTTACGCTTTTCGTTTTGATGGCTACTGAATAAGATAGCAGATGTTGTGGTTCCTTAACTTGCTGTGGCATATGATGTTTAAACATTACGAAAAATGTACTAATTGTCAGAAGGATGAGAAACAGGCCAATTCAGTGAAGTGAATTTCTAACGGTGAACGTCGGATTATCTAATCGTTTAACTTCAATTTCAGTTATTTTGATCCTTTGCTTTCTCTGTTCGGGATACATAACCTTCCCTCATTTTAGTGATCACTAACTAATGGTCATTGTCGCCTTCCGCTTCTCTGTAAGACCTAACATCCATTATCCCAGATAGCACACAAGTTTATACCAAGTTTGGACTAGCCTTGATTTCCCCTTGGAATACTAAACTTCACGCACCAAGTTTGGTCTAAGCTTGTGGCAAAATTGATCGGTTTTGTTTACCTTTTCAAATTTTGCATAATAAGTTTGCTGCAGAGTTGTAGCAATATTGGCAATACAAACCTGATACATAAAATTGGGGAAACATCCATGGCGTCTGTTAGTAATTTGATTTGCTACGTAAAGAATAAATTACAGTACCTGCTCGGGTGAATGAAATATTGTTTTTTTTGGTCTTTATATTGCGTATAATAATAAAAAAGAATAATTATCCAAGTTGAATTGTTACAATTTATTTGGGAAAGAAATCATACCATGAAAAACGTCATCAGTTTTTACTCTTAGGTGTACATTAAGAACACTCAAGTGACAACTGGGAGCTGGCGGTTTGGTGTTGCGGCCAACGTATCGGAAAGCTAAAGTAGGGACATGGGTTAGATTCTCGGCGGGGTAATGTTTTATTGTTTTAAATACTGTGCAGTAAGTTTTTTTGTTCATAGAGTACAGTATACTCCTTTTCCAATTGTATAAAAAGCACTAACCATTGGTTAGGTTAGGAAAGTTAGGTTCGATGTTTTTTTTATATTAACCACACAATTCACTCTAGTTCACGGCAACGATAATAGAAATATTTCTTTCCCGAATAAGTCGTGAATTTTTAAACTTATATCCGGGCAAAGCGTACAATTTTGAAAATTATGTAAAATATTGAGAAATGAAAGTATACGAAGAAAAAGTTGTTGAAAAATATGATTTTTTTAAAACCCGGCGTTCCTGTTAGTAATCCAACTGGAAACATCACTGTAAGGAAAAATCAAGGCTAGTCGAAACTTGGTTTAAACTAGCGAACTATTTGGGAAATTGGCAGCCTGTTTGTTTGAGAAATGTCGTCAGCCCGAACAGTAAGGTGCACATCATTATGATATTCTTTAGGTAACTCGCTTTGAGAAATCATGAATCAGGCTTCTTCATAGCTCTGCTCTAACACAGGATCAATAAGCTTTCCCAGGCTAGAATTAAAGTCTACATAAATACCTTTATTCCAGAAATTGTTTTCGTAACATAAAAGGACTAGTAAAATGTACTTCGTTCAGCAGAAATATCCGTAATCAGTAGAGTGACGGCCAATAAACAAATCTTAATATTGTGAGTTCGAATTCCACTGCAGAGTGAAATCTTTTTATCGCGACAGGCTCGCTGTTGGTCTCCCAACGTTTTTTTTTAAAAACAAGGTTTGTAGGGCAAGTTTGTCCTGAAAGTTTTGTAGAAAGTTTGTAGCAAATTTGGCATTAGTCTATGTACCAAATGTCTTCATCTACGTCTATGTACTAATACTTAATCGGTCTGGTTGAGAGTTTTGCCATCCGGAGATATTCATGTGCATTTGTGTTCAAAGTATGTGCTCTTTACTAGTAGGTTTTTCGAAATCGCAAAAGTTATCAGTCTTTCTCCATTGTTGTTGCTGATTCTATGAAGGCTATATTTGCCTATATTCGAGCTATGCTTTTCGTTCCTCCCTACTTTAGCGTTGAAATCACCCAACACAATTTTCGTATTGTACTTCGGTAATTGGTCAAACAATCTTTGTAGCTCCTCGAAAAATGTATGTTTGTCGTTATCATCAGCTTTGTCGGTCGGGGCATGAACATTTATTAAAACCGTGTTGTCCATCGAGTACGTATCTTATCGTACGATAGTCTTTCATTTACGAACTCTATATTCGGAACCACCGGAAGATTACTGTTCTTAATGAGGACCGTTGTATATGGCATATAAAATGAAAATAAATTTTTAAAATCCTATAGAAAATTCTTACCTCCTTGGTACCTTTTCTTTCATTTAGTTTCATAGCTTGTCTAGTTCGTGACTAGGGGCCAATTTGTATTTAGCAATGGACAAAAAGCAATTCAACATTTAAAAAGTTTAAAGTTTTGTAACTTAGAAGCAAGAAAATCAAAAGTATCAGATTTTGACTTTTAACTATTTTGTACGGTACAATATAAATGTTATAAATTTGAAAACCATCAAAGAGTGTGAGATAAAATTAATGTGATCATTTGACATGAAATTACCTGCCCTTTTATAAGCGATAAGTAATGGAAAAGGAATCTTCAGTTAATAGATGTATTAATTTGGTTTAAAAGTCCATCCGATACAGCAAGTTTCACGTGTAATAATTTAGTTAATTGGAGAGAAAAACATGTGAAGGCTTTCCTCTATGTCTCCCTAACTGACTTTCTTTTGATTAGTGCAAGTTCTTCGAAGGAGAGCTTGAAATTTGTTAATTTAATGGAACGAAACCGTGGAACGCGTTACTTAATTTTCAAGTGGAACGGAGTAAGAACGTCGTTTATTTTCTAAAAAGTTTGCATTCTTTTCGGTTCCTCTCATCTTTGATAAGTTTCCTTAATCTTCTCATTTAAAAATCAACAAGAGCTTCTGGTCCGAATGAGACGAATTTTGTATACCTTTACGTTTAAAATGCTGACTGTTACACTGCTTTTATTTTGTTCTTCTGTTGTATTTATATATAAAATGAATACATTTCTTATTAAATTACAGAGTTCATAATAATATACATTGACGGTGTGTTTTGTTCATGTTCCCAAACTGATAACTAAAACAAAAGCCAAGTGAATTTCGGTAAGTTATCTTATTTTCACTATCTTAATAGCTTTTTACTATTAGTAGCAAATACAAAGTCCTATTTTAAATGGTGTATTTCATAAGCGTTTGCTTCTAAATCCAAATATAATCAATTTGAGGAAATGAATAAATATACTGTAATTATAATATAAACATTTTATATCGCTGAGGAGCTTTACACATCTTTGAACTAACCGCAGGTAAAATGTTACGCTTGTGCTGTCTAAAAGTATCTCGAATATGGTTTCCAATTAAACTAGATTGGAAGAACAAGGAAAATGTATGGAACGAGGAATGGAACGTGTTACTGAAAAAAAAAAGGAACTACGGAACGTGTTTATTTTATGGAGAGAGAGAGAACGTGAACGGAACGAAGTTTCTTTTTAAAAAGAACTTTTTGAACGCTTATCAATGCTAACTACAGCAAGACATCTGCAATGAATTTAATCCTAAAATTATTTTCGCTTTGATGGATTTTCCCTTCACTTTGTCTTTGCTCGTTCCAGTCTCAATTCGCACTAGACTTCCCTGTTTCCACGAGTCTTATGTATTGATTAATTGATCCACTTCTTAAGTCATTTTGCAACATTTGACATTTAATTTATATCCCCTGACTTTTTTTTTTTCATCATAAGGTAATCATCCAGCGAAAGTGTTTTCACTTAGGCATCGTTAAGAAACTGAAGCAATAAAGTGATAATAAAATATGTAAGACAAATATAGCTGGGTTAACGGGAATTAGTAATTTCTTTTGAGCTAGGTATGCAATGCATTACTGAAAGCTTCTTTTTCATTACGCAGGATATGTGCCTAGTTTAAAGGATTAATTCGTTGCAATTAACTTAATTTCTTTACTTCATTTACCTTTCTGTCAATACGAGATAAGCACTCTTGTATTCCGTTTCTAGTGAGAGAGATTATGTTCCTCAACGAACACAATTAGAAACAAAATTGCTGGCATGAAAGCATCTAGAGTTTTTATTGCCATCATACGTTATGCAACCTTCCTTAATTTGGATGGTTATGACATTAGGGTACGAACGATTCTAAACGTTTCTTCGAACGAAACGAAGTTTACAATCTAGTTATGCAAAATTACGTTGCACAAAAAATATTGATAGATGAACTGGCGACAATTTACATTGACTGCAAATTCTTGTTCTAGCAATTACACTATCAGCGTGTAATCAAAGCACTCTGGCATGAAACACTAATCCTTAGTTCAACATTTTTTCTTCGTATTCATATTCATACACAAGGTATTTGTGTAAAAAAACACTAAATTCCATCGATTATAACACTGTTCCATGTTGGAATTGAACTCGTTGAATTCATTTATGGCCTTTAGGAATCTTTGGCCCAGGACTGTATAATGTAGGGGAGAGGGTGGAGAGGATAATAGCCAGGGTCTTACTTGGGTGCCATCACGGCATTCGTGTATTGAAACCGAGGGAAGCCCTGGAAGCCTTGACGTTGGATCCAACGTATCTACCCATTACCGATTCAAAGTCCGAAACGTTACTGCCTAGACCACGAGGGGTGGATGTTCCATATTGGACTCTAAATATTTCCTCTTCCAACTTCTTTGTTACCTCATAGTAATGTCAACGCTATTATTTACAATTTCGTTTGTCAAGTAAGAAAATTGCAGTCATCCACTCAGTGTAGAATTGAGTGACAGCGAAATTTGCTGACATTGACGTAATCCCTCTAGCGACTGCGACATGAACGTGTACAATATTTTAAAAAGCATTTGAACCTTTACTCTTCAAGGTCATCGCTAAATCTAAGTGCTAAGGAAATCCAAAGCCACAACTTAAATTCGTTGTGCAAAATTAAGTTCCGGGAACAAATTTTAGAATCTCCGGAGTGAAAGTTTACGTTCACGAATCCCCTTTAACGATCACTAGAAAGTAATTAACGAATTAGTGAATGATCTAGAGAGCAGGTGCAGGGGGAGCACGCCTCTTCCTCAAGGGAAAGTACTTTATTTTATAGCATTATTTCTGCAATTTATTTCATAACAAGCTTTGTATTGTTTCCATACAAATCTCATATATCTGTAAATATGAATTTTGGAGGATAATGTCATATTCCATAATGAAACTTAACACTATGATGGGGAATATGTTAAATTTATACCTAAAAAATTCACTCCTTAGTGGGAAAATATCGAAAATATCCCTGGCCTATTCAATCTGTGTCTCTTCCTCACTAATTCCTGGATAGCAAGTAGATAGCAATTAAAGACCACAGGCAAAGAACGTGATTTGTCCATTTTATTGATTTTACAGGAGAGCGTTTTAAAAGTTCAGACTTAGCATTACGTATACATGCACATCAAATAAAGATTTGTTTGTAGCAGACAGGCTATACATAATTCATGCACGATAGCTTGTCAGAAATAGCTTGATAGTTGTCAAATCCCTTCAAAGATCTAACTGATGGCACTCTTATCTCAATTTTACAAAAATGCACACAGCACGTACTTTTTCTGTGGTCTTCAATTTTTCTTAATCAGCAGGTGTAATATAAATTTAGCTATAAGTAAGCTGATTAGAATTAATTTCTCCTCTTTAGGCAACTTTGACTCAGATTCTATAAGGATAGCAGAAAAGGTGTTGTAAGTCGGATGTGGGCTAGTTTGGGATCGCTATTGGGATATGTTGATTCCTAAGCAGACACTCCACCAATTGAACTACGGCCGCTTGATAATTTTGTAGTAAGTCTATAACAGTGTATCTGATCTGGAATCCTGACAATAATTCCCTACATATCCTAGGTCGTGAAGTTTATAATTTTTATTTCCTGTTGTACTGAATCGAAATTTATTTTAATACTGGCCAATTACCAGGTGTATGCATACGTTTTTGCCGGTTTTTGTGGTAAAGAAAACACGTAATTTTCAAGGGAAATTAATTTTGTTTTATTCAAAATATTGGCCATCGGCTTCTACACATTTCGCCCATCTTTCAGGTAATTGATGCATACCATGCCAGAAAAACTGCTTGTCTTTTGCGGCAAACCATTCGTCGAGCCAATTTCCAACGTCTTCGAAATTGTTGAAGTGCTGCTCTGCGAACGCGTGCTCCATTGATGCGAAGAGGTGATAGTCAGATGGCGCCAGGTCTGGGGAGTACGGCGGGTGCGGAAGGATGTCCCATCCAAGCGATTTCAAGGTATCTTTCACTGGTTTTGCTGTATGAGACGGCGCATTGTCGTGTAACACAATCACTTTACCATGTCTTCGGGCCCATTCCGGTCGTCTTTCGATCAATGCGTGATTTAAATTAATCATTTGTTGGCGATAGCGTTGTGCATTAACGTTTTCGCCGGGCTTCAAGAGTTCATAATACACAATACCGCTCTGGTCCCACCAGACACAAAGCATGGTCTTCTTGCCGAAGTGATTTGGCCTTGGTGTTGAAGGACCGGCTTCGCCAGGTGAAAGCCACGATTTTTTCCGCTTCAGGTTTTCAAAATAAATCAATTTTTCGTCACCCGTCACAATTCGATATAAAAAGGATTTTCTTTCGTGGCGTAGAAGCAGCATTTCACAAGTGACTTCGCGATTTTCCATTTGACGTTCATTCAAATCATGTGGGACCGATTTACCCAGTTTACTGATCTTCCCTATTGCTCATAAACGTCTGCTGATTGTTTCTTGTGACACATTTAATGCTTTTGCCAATTGCTGTTGAGTATGAGTTGGGTCATCCTCCAATAACACCTGCAATTGCTCGTTTTCGCACTTTTGTGGTCTACCAGAGCGCGCACTGTCTTTCACATTGAAATCACCACTTTTAAATTGTCGAAACCATGTCTCACATGTTCTAATCGATGGAGCGTGTTCACCATATGTTTCTACCAGCACACGATGACTTTCAACAGCCTTTTTCTTTTGATTAAATAAGAAAAGCAATGCGTGCCGCAAATGTTCTTTTTCAGGCACAAACTTCGACATGACCACTGAACGATAAAACAAAGACGCTAGTGTTTGGCGGACTCAACTTGTGTGTGTTTGTAGTTTAATGTCAGACGAACAAAATGACGTATGTGTCAAATGAATACGCT